>CAXITT010000005.1:4002760-4051489 GCA_964033795.1 Lymnaea stagnalis
CCTTCATGTCAAGAAAAAGAAAAAAGTGCCGCCCTGGGCGTACCCCCCCCCCTCTACACCCTCCTTCCTACACCAGTGGAGGGGAAAAATGATGGAAAAGTTGAAACGAAAGAGGGATAAAGAAACGATAGCATAATCGGGAGAAAAATGAGAAATGGGAGAGAAACTGTAATGTTGGAGTAGATGAACTCATGAACAGGAAGAGAGCAATACGAGGATTATGAGCCATATTCAGTTTGTGTTCATGAGAGGAGGAAAAAATCAGAGAGAGAGAGAGAGAAAGGGGAGGGAGGGAAGGAAGGAGAGGGAGGGGGAAGAGAGAGGTAGGGAGAGCGGGGGAGGAGGGAGAGGAGGGAGGGAGTGAGATAGATAGAGAAAGGGAGAGTCGCACCTACAGGCTACAAAAAGAGAATCGAATTCTGCCATGGCCCAATTTACAGCTGTACTCGCATAACACATAAAGCAGACCACCGTTTCCATTTAAACAAACATATTCACTGGCCAGGTGCATGTTAGGGTGGACATCCAGGCACTGACCCTTCCCTTTGAGCGCAGCCTGGTAATGGAGCTTGTGAGAGGAAAGCAGAAATGCGTAAACGTCTTTAAGAGCAAGGTTGGGAGGTCAGCGGTGCAATGGAGCACGTCCGGCTATCTGAATGTTGAAGTTGATCGCCTCTGTGAAGAAATAGATGTTGGACAAACTATGGCACGTTAGTAGAAGGATGTAACACTCGCAAGGTTATCTTAGTGCAGGAATTTTTATAACTTGTCCAAGTTCCCATCGCCAGCTTCCAGCTATTATTAATAGGGAGTTTAATCAAGTTCAAGAAAAATATCAGTTATCCTCGTTTACGAAACCACTAAAATACGGAGGCGTATATGGGTTTGTGTTAGTAGGAAATGTCTGTGTACATACCCAGGGAGGAAGTAAAAGTTGGGGGAAATTGCCAGCCTGGTATACGTTATAATCAACATCCACACTTTTTTTCTGGTGGAAATAAAACAAAACCCCAACACCCACATGATGGGAAAGAGACGCATGCCCAGTACTTGCCATACAGTTGATGAAGAGACGCATGCCCAGTACTTGCCATAGAGTTGATGAAGAGACGCATGCCCAGTACTTGCCATACAGTTGATGAAGAGACGCATGCCCAGTACTTGCCATACAGTTGATGAAGAGACGCATGCCCAGTACTTGCCATACAGTTGATGGTTGATTTCTTTTGGGCTAGTGGACAATTGCCGTATAAAAACAAGCGCAAGTCGTGGTGACTGGACCAGATGACGTGAAAACACACAGGACATGAACTTTCTTCCCTCGATTGGTGACTGGACCAGGTGACGTGAAAACACACAGGAAATGAACTTTCTTCCCTCGATTGGTGACTGGACCAGGTAACATGAAAACACACAGGAAATGAACTTTCTTCCCTCGATTGGTGACTGGACCAGGTGACGTGAAAACACACAGGAAATGAACTTTCTTCCCTCGATTGGTGACTGGACCAGGTGACGTGAAAACACACAGGAAATTAACTTTCTTCCCTCGATTGGTGACTGGACCAGGTGACGTGAAAACACACAGGACATGAACTTTCTTCCCTCGATTGGTGACTGGACCAGGTGACGTGAAAACACACAGGAAATGAACTTTCTTCCCTCGATTGGTGACTGGACCAGGTAACATGAAAACACACAGGAAATGAACTTTCTTCCCTCGATTGGTGACTGGACCAGGTGACGTGAAAACACACAGGACATGAACTTTCTTCCCTAGATTGGTGACTGGACCAGGTGACGTGAAAACACACAGGACATGAACTTTCTTCCCTCGATTGGTGACTGGACCAGGTAACATGAAAACACACAGGAAATGAACTTCTTCCCTCGATTGTAAGGTTTCATATTAGGAGTTTTAAAGAGGAAATAGTTTAACTATTGGCATCGGTGACTCGAAGACCCGAAGAGGAAATAGTTTAACTACAGCCATTGCTGGCATCGGTGACTCGAAGACCCGAAGAGGAAATAGTTTAACTACAGCCATTGTTGGCATCGGTGACTCGAAGACCCTACAGACTTGGAATGATGAAAATGAATTAAGAAATACAATGACCGAGCAATATGTGTTCTGTGTGGAGACGTTGGTGGAAAATGACATACAATTTGAAACAGGCAACGCCCAGGAAACAGAACGACGACGCTCCAGTAACAGACCTTGTTGATGAAAATGGACAGCCATAGAGCAGAGACGAGCGATAAAAAAGGGGGGCGAATCAGCGACACATGGGTACCGAGCATTATTTGGTAATGAATGGTGTAACTGTAAGCATATTTATTATATATATGTAAAGCCGAGCTACTATTACTCCACAACGCTCTATATGTTTTATTTATGGTCATGTTTATTAGAGGAAAGTATAAAATACTAAAATTCAACCTAGACCTGGCCAAGTGGTGCATTCAAATTATTGCTGGTCGCAAAGTAAACGTCTGCACTCGGGCTAATAAGCTCGATATTGTATTGGAAATCTGCCTGTGGAACTTGGACGAGGCTTATTTAAAACGATGCTTTACCAAAAGTAAAAAAAAAAATGTCCTCTCTGTGTCATTCTGAATATGCAAAACGATGTCAATGCATAAGATAAACATCTGGGTGATAAAGCGAAACTTCCAGAAAAGCCGCGGACCTTTGTGGAAAAAAAAAAGTGATTGACGGGCCGGACCTCAAGAGGCGTGACTGGGCGATACTTTGATTCTTCAGAGCGCCATAGAAATGTCTCCCCCCCCCGCCCCCCCCCCCTTCACAGTGTTTTATTGGGGAAAAAAAAAAGTGGTTGACGGGCCGGACCTCAAGAGGCGTGACTGGGCGATACTTTGATTCTTCAGAGCGCCATAGAAATGTCTCCCCCCCCCCGCCCCCCCCCCCTTCACAGTGTTTTCTCAGACGAACGTTGCGGAGCGGTCTTTGCTCAGGGCGATGGAGTTTCTCGTGGCATATTTTCATAAGCATGATATTAAGGCTGCTCATTGATTGGGGGAGCTGGTGCTAATTTGAAGGCAGAAGCTTATGCGGAGGATTGAACGGGGAGATCTTTGGATCACCAGGCGCGAGGCAGAGGTCACTGTATGTGAACTCGGTGACCGGATGAAGAATTAAACTTGGGAATCCGCTTAGGTCAAGTTGCACTTTTGCTGTTTCGGCTCAAAATTTAAAAAAAATTAACACACTCTTCCCTCTTGTTTCTTTGTTTAACGGACATAACTAATAAAAAACTGCTCTCATAACACATTATCCAATTTTGATAATTGTATTGAGAAAAAAATATTTCTTTCAGGTTAAGCGAACTAAGTAGCCGCTGTCATTGATCCAATGATATAGGCCACACTGTCACGTGTGTCATCGATTAACGTGGCACAAGAAAACACTGGGTTTTGTTGTCTGCACTGACTTGATTTAGTGGAAAAAAAAAGAGTCCCTTTAAATTCATTCAAGAAAAAGCAGATCCTTTGCTTCAGTATGGGTGAATGGATAATGAATGAATCTATAACAAATGAAGCTATAAAAAATGAATCTATAAAAAATGAATCTATAACAAATGAAGCTATAAAAAATGAACTCTTGTGCAGGTTCTAATTTATCTATAATGTACCTTTTTTTTAAATTCCCATACAATACAACTTTTTACAATTGCTACATCTACATTTTGAAAGTTTGCCTCAGATATGTCAGAGCAGCATTGTCATTATGGATTCACCATGACACAAATACACACCCAACACAAAAAAAAAAGCAAACAAACAAAAAAAACAACAAAAAACAAGACATTAAGTGATGCAGTGTCTTGTTACTTTCTACCACGGGTAAAACTACATTCTTAATAGCTAAAAATAAAAGAGATTTTAGTTTGTTTATTAAAAAAAAAAAATATTTTTGTCTATTAATGTTTGTTTCTGTCCCAATGCCGACTAATTAAACGATTGAAAGCTAACGTCAGACGGGAGATGTGCCACCAAAAAGATACCGCATCGGAGTGCCGCGCTCATCTTCCCGCCGACCGATGAAGTCGTTCTCACGTGCAGCAGCACTTGCCACTTGGCACTGTTCAAACTGTGGAGGACCGGTTGGCAGAGCTGTGGGGTGAGGATCATCCATTTTTTTTGTGTGTGGTGGTCCCCAGCCCTTACGATTCTTTAATCGGATGCCAGCCGCCTGTTTATTTATGAATAGCCGTGCACAGAAATGATTCAGTGAGGAGCATCCGACGGTGTTGAAACCAACGAACAAAGTTAATGGGTCGCAAATACATGTATTTGTGGGCCACCATTCTATAAATAGAAAATAGTTGGGATGACTGCAGTAATGTTTTATCATCGCGGCAACTAGCCTATAATTAATGAATAGGTTCGTTATTATTAGTTGCCATTTAAAGATCGACTTTTCCACTGTTTGGTTAAGTTTTTTGATTTGAAAAAAAAAAAAGTACAAATTATCGAGAGTATGAATATTGTGAAGCGATATTTTCATCCAACTTTGTTATAAAACATGCATACGGCTGAGAAATAATAATACATTTGTTTTAAAAAAAAATATGAGAATCCTGTGTCATCTCTAGATAAGGCAACTATGGGGGAGAAGCCTGAATAGCGGATATAAGAGACACTATTTTCTGGAGTTCATTGGATGACTTCAAAGTTTCTTTCAGGAAAATATTTGTCCACAACCAGGTGAGTTACTCGTTTCATTAATAACACATATCTATGTTAAAGGTCAAACGTACGACTGCATAAAAAAAAGTGACAACATAAAGTGTAAAAAAAAAAAAAAAAGAATTAAATAAAAATAAAGCCGGCACTCGCATAAAAAGAAAACCATACAAAAAAAGGCAAAAACCAGGTGAGTTACTCCTTTCATTAATAACACATATCTATGTTAAAGGTCAAACGAAAGACTGCATAAAAAAAAGTGACAACATAAAGTGTAAAAAAAAAAAAAAAAGAATTAAATAAAAATAACGCCTGCACTCGCATACAAAGAAAACCATACAAGAAAAGGCAAAGCTAGGACTAATTTGTCACTAATTAAATCTGTCTTAGAATGATCTCATAACAAATTTTGTTGTTTAAGTACCAACGAATGTCAGTTAAGATAATTCGTTCATTTGATTTACGAGCTTCAGACAAGACATTTTAAAATCTTAGAATGAATAAATAACCATCCGAAATAATAATAATAATCTACTAAAATTGAAGCATGTTTGCAAGTTTGCTTGTTTAAGGATCTTGGTCTAACAAAGTGGTCAGCAATAAGCGGCTCGCGAGCCGCATGCGGCTCTTTAACGACCTGAGAGCGGCTCGGCCAGTCGGCAACAAATCGGTTTTGACTCCGAAAAACATGGTTCTTGACAGGTTCTTGAAAAGAAATTTGGCTATCATGATTTTTTAAAATCGTCCTGCTGCTGATGATTTTCGGTGCCTTTGACTAATGAATTTGCCGACCACTGGTCTAACCGCTATTTCTTTGCCATAGTTACCTGCAATTGTATCTTTTTTATTTCTAGTTATAGATAGAGAAATAAATCAATAAATATATTAAAACAGCAATCTGTTATAGATAGAAAATCAATTAATAACTATATAAAAAAACAACAATCTTTTATAGATAAAGAAATAAATTAATTTATAGATAGAGAAATAAATAAATAAATAAATGTATAAAAAACAATCTGTTAGAGATAGAGAAATTAAATAAATAAATGTGTAAAAAATCTGTTATAGATAGAGAAATAAATAAATAAATGTATACAAAAACTGTTATAGATAGAGAAATAAATAAATAAATGTATAAAACAACAACCTCATTTCAAGTAGGTAACTCTGACGTACGGTTTACACCCTCTGCCAGGAATCTTGGTTATATTCTTTCTAACAACATGTCTCTCGATAAACACATATCTCACATTTGTCGTTCAGCATACACCACTATCCGTCAGATCAGCTCCATACGCCACTACCTCACAGTTAGCGCTACAAAAACTCTAGTCTGTGCTCTTGTTCTCTCTCGTCTTGACTATTGCAACTCTCTTCTGTCAGGTTCACCAAAACACTGCATAGAAAAACTGCAGAAAGTTCAAAACTCAGCTGCTAGGCTAGTTTTAAAGGCAAAAAAACGTGATCACGTCACTCCACTACTCCATTCCCTTCATTGGCTACCTATACAGGCACGCATTGACTACAAGTTGTCTGTTCTCTGTCACAACTTTTTTTTTTATTCCTGCCCTTCATATCAAACCGAACTTCTTTCTGTCTATTCACCCCTTCGACAGCTTCGCTCTTCTGCAGACACGCGTATTCTGTCCGTTCCCAAGACACACACTAAAACATATGGTGAACGATCTTTCTCTTTCTGCGCCCCAAACAATGGAATTGTTTGCCACTACACATACTCAATATACCAACCGCCCAGGCCTTCAAAACTGCACTAAAAACATATCTTTTTAAATTATACTACCCTGACTGATTCCCCTCCTCTGACCGATAAAGGATCTTGCTGGCTGCCGTCCATGGTTTGCCTTGTAAAGGTTATGTGGTGGGGTGGGTGAATATACATTGCTGTACTTTATTTCATAAATGTATTTTATTTTAATGTCATGATTATGTCTCTTTTGATAAAATTTGTATGTACAGCGAGGCGAGCCCAGCCCTAGGCTGGGGTACCGCGCTATATAAGACCTCTTATTATTATTATTATAGATAGAGAAATAAATAAATAAATGTATAAAAAACAATATGTCATATACAGAGAACTTAATAATATAAAAACAACAACAACGTAATGTTCAATTGAAAGTAGAAAATACACAAAAAGATTTATGATTATTAACACAGTTTTAAAGTTTAAACAGAGTAGTTTCTTAAAACAAAACGAGAAACGGCTTCATTCGTCTAAAGTCTTCTTCTGCGTTTAGTCCTCCTGATCTTTAACATTTTACCTTGAGGCAAGCTGTCAACTCAGAAGGCTATTTATATGTCCACGACACTCCTGCTATGTCCACTGACCTTTCCAAGATGTTGTCTGGATTCCTAACTTTTCAATTTAATTGGAAAACGACCGAGGGATCTGTGGAAGCGCCACCCAATCGTATCTCTGTTCATTGTCATCTTTGTCAATTGGTTTGATTATATTTTTACATTTTCTTCATTATTTGTTTCATCACAAAACTATTTTAACTACGAAGTTGGAGTTTTTGATTGGTTTAATAAAAAAAAATGAAATCGACCCAAAACACCTTTCAAATGTGAAGACGTTTTTTTTAAACTTAAAGGCTCTATTTATGTTGGTTCTTTCATAACACCGAGTCAAAAAATATAATCAATAAATCAATCAAAATAGCTTAAAGACACACCGCTTTATAAACTGTTAGAGATATATTTAAGTTTATTGAAACATTTTTCAAGCAAAGGTGTATCAATTTTAAGCAGCAGCTTGTAAAAAAATATATCATAGGTGTTAACCCTTAAAGTTTGATGGGTTTAAAATGGGTTCAACACTGACTCGAATTGAACTCTAAATCTGTGTTTCACCGAGTTTGATGACAATGCTGTCAACGTAAAGTCACTGACAACATAATTGTCATATTGGAAACTGAGTTTTATATAAAATGACAGTTATATATATATACATAAAATTAAATGTCAGTGTGACTTGTGACATAAATGAAAATCAACTTGACATGCAACTCTCACAACATCATCTCCTTATTTGCCTTACCAGTAATACTGCCATAATTCAGTCTTTCTCCATTTTATCCAGGGAGGTGACATTGCAGGAGTTGGGGGGTGTGGGGAGGGCATCTATCAGCGTGCAAATTAGGGATGTGACACCAAGTGGCACACAAACATGAATTAACTCCAGTGTATGGCACGCCAAAGCGTATTTTTGTGGGTCCTCTCTTAGCTACTTTATCTTCACCCCACCTCTAGTGTCACATTAATGGATATGGGGGGGGGGGGGGGAAAGCAGAAATAGAGGGTACCTATGGCTCCGAGCAAAAAACCTAGGGAGGAGGGGGAGGAGAATCTGGGTTATGAAGGGGTTATGAGAATATGAGGGGGTTCATGGAGCCCTTCTCTTGAATATTTGTTAATTTTTTGGACGCAATCAAAATGCAGTGGTGCATTTTTGCGCTTTTTAATGTACCTTTGCGCCATTATACAATTATCCGAGAGCGACCGAATTTAGGTGTCACTGTACCTTCTATTTATAAAAAAAGACTCTTATTTTATTTGTCAAAATATATATCTTTTTATAATTTTTATATCAACAATTTATTTCGTTAAACTTCTTTATTAATAGATAAATAAATAACAAATCTATACAAAAAGGTGGCCACCAAAAAAAAAAAAAAAAAAAAAAAAAAAAAAAAAAAAAAAAAAAAAAAACCCCCCTTTCCTCCCCCACCCCCCCATTAAACCGAGAGGTGCCTGAAAGAAGAACTGTTGGCTTAGTATTTAACTAGAGAGTTCATTATAAAAATTTGTGATGCAAAAAAAAAAAAAATAAAAAAATAAATAATAATAATAAAAAATTTCCGTTACAAAAATGATAAGAAACTTACAGGTTCGATAAAAGCTCGACAATTCTTCACAATTTTTAAAAAAAAAAATAAACAAAACCAGTGATTGTTAAAGAAAAAAAAAAAAAAAAAAAAAAAAAAAAAAAAAGGAGAAAAAAAAAAAAAAAAAAAATAAAAAAAAAAAAAAATGCAAGTATAATAATTAATTGACAAATATTTTCACCTCTTACCAGGTGAACATAGTAATGGTTTGTAGAAAAGGTGTACAGCGGCGGTGGCAGTCGATGAGAGAAGTTTGAGGTTTCCGCTGCCACCCCCTTTTGTTTAAAAAAAAAAAAAGGTGTATATGTATATATTTAATCTTCATAAATTTTATATGCATGGGAAAATAGAATGTATCGATACTGATAACTATGTTTTAAAATCATTGAGACATTATACATTGACACCCTGCGCTACTTAAAAATTTTGTGAGGACACAGAAATTGAAAGGATATTGACAAAGTTCGATATTTCAAAATATTACAATATAGTCTTTGTTACGTGCCGTTATGGTTTTGAAGATTTGATCTGTTTTAAGAGTTGTTCGTAGAATAGACAATGCGCAACAAAGGACCGAGAAAAACCGTATGCAAAGAAAAGGATGTACCGAAGCTTGTGGTTACTAACAATATTCAATTTAATTACTAAAGTTCTATAAAAATAAAAATTCGAATACGGAAACAAAAAAAAACCAACAAAACAAGAATTTAAAATAAAGCACAGCAAGCGAAAAGGTAAACTTGCTAATAAAAAAAATATTAATTTACGCACTCAATTATACAACGCCTCGAACATGGTAAGAAACGTATTTTAAGCTCTCTCTCTCTCTCTCGCTACGTCTCTCTGCTAAGAAAGCAGGCAGCCATACACGGGGATTAAATCAGAACGACCTAGTAAAGAAATTCTAGAAAACGCATCACCTGATGGTATCCGTTAGAACAAATAGATCGCATTTGAACGTGGGCAACCTTTTCCCAACAAAGGCAGGTATGGGTAAGAGATGACACATCACATTTATTCGATGACGTCAATATCAGTGTTATGGTAGGGGAGACAAGTCGTGATGATCAAGACATAGTCTATTCTACAACAGTCATTTACAGCGATGGGGAAAGTAGTTTAATTCCGAATTTTCCCGATGAAAAGCTGTATTTTTAGCATACTGTGAGCTGAAACTCGGGGATGCAGCCTACAATTGGGACATTGCGAACCTAATAAAATGTATAGGCCTAATGTGAACGACATGAAGTATATCCGTGTCAAGATTTTCATTGCACTAATTTTGTCTTTGGTGAAAGGAACCGTTTACTAGCCCTTAAAATAGTTAAAAAACAAAAACAAAACAAAAAAACTTCGCAACGATGATACTTTTTGTTTTTTTGTTTCAAATTATAAGTTCAATTTAAGTACACATTTTTCTTCAGAGTCGGGGGTCACTTGACTTGTCCCCCCCACCCCCCCTTTCCTCCCCCACCCCCCCATTAAACCGAGAGGTGCCTGAAAGAAGAACTGTTGGCTTAGTATTTAACTAGAGAGTTCATTATAAAAATTTGTGATGCAAAAAAAAAAAAAAATAAAAAAATAAATAATAATAATAAAAAATTTCCGTTACAAAAATAATAAAAAAAAAAAAAAAACAATAAAAACACGACAATTCTTCACAATTTTTAACAAATCAAATTTTAAAAGACAGTAATTGTTAAAGAAAAAAAAAAACAAAACTAGAGAGTTCATTATAAAAATTTGTGATGCAAAAAAAAAAAAAAATAAAAAAATAAATAATAATAATAAAAAATTTCCGTTACAAAAATGATAAGAAACTTACAGGTTCGATAAAAGCTCGACAATTCTTCACAATTTTTAACAAATCAAATTGTCAAAGCCAGTGATTGTTAAAGAAAAAAAAAAACACATAATTTCAGTATACCTACAGCTATTTTTGTTTTAGTTTAAAAGGTCAACATTTGGACACGGTAACTTGATGGCTGATTGATGAGAGATGTGAGATCAGTCTTACCCAAACAATTAAATAGAGTTATACCATTAAAAAAAACCCAACAACTTACTATATAATTTTATGACCTCCAGAAATTCAAAACTAGGCAAGAAGGGAATATTAGTCTCCCCCCCCCCCCCCCCCAATCCACTCATACTGGAAGCGGCTGCCATTCTGATAACTCCATGAACGATGCAGTATTTTTTGTTCAACTCTATTTTTAATGGGACGTAAACATATTTATGAGATGCAGAAGAAGCAGTCAATTACGTCCTAGAATCTTGAGTTCTGAATAATATTTTAAATTTAGCAAAATCCTCGTTTTTTAAAATAAAATAAAAATAAATGTGCATGCTGATCAGTCCAGTCTCCACTAAATCAATTCCACCAATTTATCCCTGCCAACCCAATCCCTACCAATCTAATCCCTGCCAATACGATCCTCACCGATCAAATCCCTAACAACCAATCCCTACCAATCCAATTCATTCAAGTCGCATCCCTTCCAATAAAATCCCCACCAATCCAATCTATTTAATCCAATCCATTTAATCTAATTCCTACCAATCCAATACATTCCAATCTAATCCCTACCAATCGAATCCATACCATTCCAATCCCTAGCAATTCAATCACTGCATTCCAATCCCTACCAACCCAATCCCTTACAATGCAATTCCCACCAATCCAATCCATTCCAATCAAATATTTACAAATCTAATCCCTTCCAATCCAATCCGTACAATCCAAACCGTACAGTCCAATCCCTTCAAATCTAATTCCAATACAATCCCTACCAATCCAATCCATACCAACAAAACCCCTTTCAAACCAAATCACTTCCAAATCAATCCTTACCAACCCGATCCCTTCCAGTGCATTCTCCACCAATCCTATCTCCACTATTCATCAGAGAGTGTAAATTAGGAATTTAAGTTTCATTTTTTAACACGAGAGTTGTCGACTAGGATCAAAGTTGCTGGCTCGTTAACTGAGCAGTTTTATTCCTCAACTTTTGAAACCTTAATGCAATAATACATGTATGAAGTTCGCTGCCTTGTACTTTTATTACGTTTAAAATGTTGAAACAATTCTCACTGAAATAAGGTTTTGTGAAGAAACACCACGGAATACGTCCAAAGCGTTTAATTTCATACTTTTGATGAAACATGAATGAATGCTTGATTATGTAAATGTTAAACAAACTAAGTAAATATACTTTTTAGTACATGTTAAAAATCAAAGCTGAAAGTGAAATAAAAAATACATTTACCATATTTTGATGGTGGGGATATGAAGAAAATAATTAATGCTATTTAACATTGATTAATTTAGACATTGAATTTATGTTTATAAAGAAATGCTCTGAAAGCTTATCTAATATTAAGGCTTTTTTTTTTTTGTGTGTGCATTCTGCATGTTGCCGAAATTTCATTGGCACGAATGGTCAGAAGAGTAAGACTCATTATAAACCATTTCAAAATTGGATCTTCTTCCTTAGCTGACCTATTAAGTTTGAAGCATCTCCTTAGACAGCACATCTCAATAACCTGGAAGAAAAAAAAGTGAGATTCTTTAAATATTTACACTATTCGCAAAAAAAAAACAATTCATCTTTTCCAATGACTCCCCTCTTCTTTTCTGATTGTATACAATGATGACACAGTGTTCCAGGGTCTGGTTTCTATTACATTACCGCGGGATGTTTCCAATGATTACTGTTGGGCCTACTATTTAATGATACAGTTCGACTATTTGCATTCACGTCCACGGTTGCGGCAAGCACTGTCAATACTTCCTGTGTGATGTGAGCATAGAAAACTTCGCAATGTCGTAAAATGTATGTATCGTCATCTCGGGCTGTATACGCGATGTTTACTTGTGAGAAATTAAACAAAAATAATATTATTGGTAGAAAGAAAGTTTTGAAAACCATGGTAGTTCATGATCTGCATTTTAAAGAAAACCAAACAAAAAAAAAACGACATGGAAGGAAGCACATAATAAAGGTAAAATATACAAAGACTCATCAATATACCAGTTGAATGTATAATAAAGACTCATCAATATACCAGTTGAATGTATAATAAAGACTCATCAATATACCAGTTGAATGTATAATAAAGACTCATCAATATACCAGTTGAATGTATAATAAAGACTCATCAATATACCAGTTGAATGTATAATAAAGACTCATCAATATACCAGTTGAATGTATAATAAAGACTCATCAATATACCAGTTGAATGTATAATAAAGACTCATCAATATACCAGTTGAATGTATAATAAAGACTCATCAATATACCAGTTGAATGTATAATAAAGACTAATCAATATATAATTTGATTTTGCAATAAAGACTAATAAATATACCAGTTGGACTAGTCTTTGAACTAAAAAACGCAAGCAGAGACCATGTGATGTTAACCTGTTCTTGTACCAAGGTTACCAACAAAGCCATGAAACGCTGTTGCTAGCCAAGTGAAGCCTTTGAACTTCTGGACAAAAAACAAAATTTGTTTAACGAATTTAAAAACTTTATTATTTTTCTTTCCATGGCTCTTAATCTGGAGAGTATCGATATAACCATAATGGTACGAAGAGCCCACCTCAAGGAATCCTGATTTAGATATGCCTTATGTGTAGAATGATATGCCTAATGTGTAGAATCATATGCCTTACGTTTAGAACCACGTGCCTTATGTCACTACCTATGAGTAGAACCATAGCTAACTTTTTGCATACTAAGAGATGAAGGAATATTTAATCACATAAATAAAAAATAATAATGTTGAGACCAAAGTTGTTAAAAAATCTTTGGAACTTGGCTCGCATGACGTCAGGACAAATTTCTTTCGCGCTCCTGATTCAGTTGTTGATTTGAAGGCTGTCATTGTGTAACTAAAGGAAAATGTGCTCGCATCCACGAAAACAGATCTACCATTCATAAGCAAAGATTTTGTATGTGTTTGAGAAGGTATGCCAGTGACCTTTGTTTGTAAAAATAGCTGTTTTTAAAGTTTAAAAAAAAATAAAATTAAACCCATTCCAAGAGTCAGACTCTGTCCATTCTGACTCAATGCTTCGCGTTCCCAACCATCTTAGGAGTTGAGGAGGAATGATTATGATTAGGCTATGTATATTTTGTGAATCAAGTCAAATTCATAGGGTCCTAACATGCACTAGTCAGATCTCACAACGACAATTGGAAACCTTTGATTACCTGGTAGCCCTTCAAGACATCGACTTGATGTTATGAAACTCTTTGAGGGACGGCTCTATTCAACACTTGAGGTATTTCTAATGTTTATTTAACATTGTTTACGCCATGAAATGGAACAGGGTTTTGCATTTTGTCGTGAGGAGTAAAGGGGGAAAGAAATGTGTTCAATAAACAGTAGAGTAATAGTTGCTCTCAATTGTGGCTTTCTGTAGTGGACAATGTTTGGGGGAAGAGGTAGATGCATAGGAAGAGGGGTGGCGTAGGGTGTGGTCCGCCCGGTGGCCTTTTACTGTTTAGATGGAGGGTTGGCATTTTGTGCTTACTAAAAAGTTTTTTTTTTGTGGAAGTGGGCGGCAAAAATAAGGGTCAGCCCCGGGCTGCACGAACCCCAGCTACGCCCCCCTGGGGTGGAGGTTTGAAATGCGGGGAGTGTCATTATTGTTAGTTTTTCCACATTTTGTATATTTACGTTTTTCATGATTAAACTTCGCTGCGTGCTGTACGCCGGGAAATTTGATAAAATAGGTGGTGACAAAAAACAAAAAAAAACAAAAAAAAAGCCAACAACAACCGGTAATTGTAATTATAACGTAGGACTATGCTCGTCAGTTGAAGGATATTTGAGGTGAGGAAACCGATAGTTATTTACAAAATCAAAAGGAAGTAGTTGATAAGCTTTGATGTCTGCCCGATTATTTGCACGCGATTTTAATTTGTGCCTGCCTTGAACTCTTACCTTGGATGA
The DNA here is from genome assembly GCA_964033795.1 of Lymnaea stagnalis. NCBI lineage: Eukaryota > Metazoa > Mollusca > Gastropoda > Lymnaeidae > Lymnaea > Lymnaea stagnalis. Next base: position 4,017,348 of record CAXITT010000005.1, read on the forward strand.
AATTGATAACGCTAATGATGAATTATCAAAATGCAGTCTAATTATCACAGACAAACAAATAGTCTTCTGTTGACACGATTACATTTAATGCACTGGCTAATGGAGTATATAAATGCTGGTAGAAAAATTGGACTCAACCGATGCTAAACACACGTGTGTGAAATGCCTCGGTAGCAACAGAAGTAATTGTAAGTGCCGGTACATAAAATTAGTAACATTGGCACCCTGACGCGCCTCCATGTCGTTCCTCACTGTGTTCTTAGGATGAAATATTGTTGCTTGAATCCAAACAATCCCTCCCTGGCCTACCTTAAAATATACCACCAAATAGGTTAATGGTTGTCGGACTTAGCAGTAGCCGTGGATATTACGAACCTCGAGTGCCATTGATAAATGGGATGTTTACATCGTCTTGCGACTGTGAACTTTGGTCGAGATATTACGACTCTATAGTCTTTTGGGGGTCAATCGTTTTCGTTTTGCTTCTGTATTGTCAGATGAGAATAGCGGGAAGTTGTTGTTTTCTTCCATCAATTCTACATTTTAATTGAATTAAATAATAAAGTATTGAGTGCTTCAGCCAAACAGTTTGAGAGAAAAACCAAAACCCATATAGAATTCTATCACGGATATTGACGAGTTCGTGGTTAACAGCTTCCCGGGAGTTGTTAGATAGTTGAAGAGTGTCTCCTGTCCTGATATGAGCAAAATTTACGTTTTCTTTTGGGATATTTCGTTATTTTTTTTTAGAACTGTTAGTTTGGTTGTCGATGAAAGAATGAAGCATTTTTTAGACAGCTGAAAGCAGCTGAAAACAGCTGCATTCGATGGAGATTGGTGTGACATGAGAAGGTCAATGCAATAATAATAGTAATAATAATAATAAAGATTATTTGAAAATCACGCTTTATCCACAAAGGCTCGAAGCGCGGTACATACTACATTGACTTACAAAATGCAACATTACAAACACTACATACGAGAATACACATTCTAATTCTTTCATACCTTGCAACCATAAACACCACAGGCCAATATACATCTACTAGATGATAGCTAGATAGACAACATCACCCCAACAGGTGTTTGCAAAATAGTTAAGTCTTCAAATCAGTTTTGAAAGACTCCAGTGTCTGGCTGTTTCTGAGCGCGATAGGAAGGGTGTTCCAAATTGTTGTGCCAGCAAATGCAAAAGTGCGTCCATCGTAAGTCTCAAGGCGAACACGTGGTATCGACAGTTTGTCACTATCAGATGAGCGGAGTTGTCTAGTGGGTACATTGAGTCAATTTGCGGGAGACACGACGCGGTGTAAGGAAAAGCGTGGAATTGCAGTAAAATATTAAAACAAATATCCTGCTTGACACGATGTTCAATACAACGGCACATCAAAAGTGTCAAATGAAGTTTCAATTTAGTACTTGAATGAACTTTAAAGGGCCCAGGGATATGTTAGTATCTCGAACAATAGACCAGTGGTTTTCAAGATTTCTTACACTGGTTTTTTACGGGGGGTGGGAGGGTGGGGGATAATATGCGGTAATGGGTAGAGGAAAACCTGAAGAAGGACAAAAACACGTCCCCAACAAGTGTTTACACGTCTCAAACAAGTGCTTACAATCCCAAACAAGTGCTTACAATCCCAAATAAGTACTTACACGCCCCAAAACTAGTGCGTACACGTCTTAAACAAGTTACTCCTTGTGGCAACCTGACTTTTTGTCATTGATTTCCAGGACACATTAGTCGTTCAGATTTCGTTCTTCCAAACAGTTAAATCACATGGTAATTAGTCAATCGTTATTTGCTCACCAATCAATAAAAAAACTCCCCCAAGATTGCTTGACGAATACATTTTCCGGATCGGTTGCTCGCTCATGAGGCTAAATTGAGAACATTGGGGACTCAAAAGGGGGATCAACTTGTCAAGTTCACTCCCCACACCTCGAAACCATGTCATTTTTGGAAGATATACAAAGTAAGAGAAAGGAATAATGTTAAAATATGTAACTTCGAAACGCAACAATCTGTAACGTGGTATTATAACCCCATGCGCCTGTCTAATGAATGGGAGCCATGTAAGACTCTGATTCGCAAGCGGTAAACACAAATTATTTATTTAATTGTATATCATGGTAAGTACTTAAGGGATTGGTCAATAGCGTCAGATTGAATCAATGTTCAAATGCCTGGAGTCATCTTCTGAAATTGTTAGATCTGAAGTAAGGCTACACGTTTTACATGAACAGAAAAAGAAATGTGATAAATGTATTTGAATTTTTTCTTCATTTTCAGCAATTTAAACTCGTCCTTTATAGAAAATTACAAAGCATCTTCTAATTAAATACAAGCTCTCTTGCAATGTATCTTTGAAAAAGCAACAACTTCTCAGTTTGATCCCATGACGCCATCTGTAAACAGCCTTAGGGTGAGATTACACTGCGGCACAAATACGGTATTAGAGCTTCTTAACGAGCATACTTCATTTTGTATGCATTGCAAAATACATGTCATGATTATCTCTAATCCTAAGTTTACTTAAATTATCTGATGTCATTAATAACAGATCTCTGTTTTAAAGAAATATGACATTTAGAAATGTTTTACTCTACTCTTAATATGCGTTTCTTTCAGAACTTTAGCATATCAAGTCATAAAATTCATTGAGCTGTAAGAATGAGAATGAGACATGTTAGAGTTCATTTTAGATATCATAACAGATTGAGATAAGGAATCTATATTGAATATGGAGACTTTATGTTTAAATAATATTTTATTTTTAACACTTACACGAAGAAAAAAAACACACGCTCCCCCCCCCCCACACACTACCAAATCTCTCCCAGGGTATTTAGTCCTTAGCACTCACAGTCACGTGATTAATTCATTGCTTTTGTTCGTCGTTTCATTTATTATTTCATGTCAAAACAGCTTTCAGATCTTTCTTGATGTCGTCTTTGAAACAGGATGTCGAGATTCTCAGAAATGATGTAAAGTATTTACAAAATATAACTGTATGTAAAGCCTTGCCAAAAAAATAAAAAATTCCTGGAAAGACAACAACAACAACAACCTTTGTAACAGTTAAAAATTGTGATATGGAGCATGTGTGGTTATTAGGATGGCTATGTAGGCCACATGTCCAGTACAGCGTTCAATGATTCGGGGGCCAGACGAGCGTGAAGATATTCCACATTTGAGAGAACTGACCACGTCTGGTTAATCATGGCTGGACATTTAGCCGAGTACAGACAACTCTGGATAAATCGCTCGCTCTTTTTAAAATCCATAAATCTCACCAGGCCATTGACACAGTAAACCCCAATGTCACGTTGATATTTAAAAAAAAAAAATTCATGGAAACTAGAGACCGACCGAATCTCGGCTTCGAAAGTGGCCACTTTCGGCCCAGTTTCGGTTTCGGCAGAAAGAGAAAAGTTAACTTTCGGTTTATTTTTGGTTTCGGCCGAAATTGACTTAGACTTTCCGCCATCCGGCCGAAAGTGACTGAGGTTTTTCGGTCATCTACCAGAAGTCAGACTCTGTCAGTCTCTAGGCCGATAATCTGATATTCATTGGTGGTCATTGTATGTTATATATGACTAATACTCAGCATAAGCTGCCCACAGCTGCATGATGACCTACTTGTCATGTCCTATATTTCCAAACAAATTACATTTCAATTAGGCCTAGACAAATGTAAACAGTTTAATGGAAGAAAAACTAAAGGAATGGTAATATTTATATCATTATTTTTGTTTCAATTTTTTTTTACAAAAATAAAATTTGGAACCGTAGGTTTTTCAATTCCTTCATTTTTGGTATTGATTTAAATTTATCATTGTCATGCTCATTAATGTTGTCATAGGCAAAGATGATTCATATTGCATAATCCATGGGAATGGTAAAATTTCCATTTTTATTTAAATAAAAAAAAATGTTAAAAAGCAAACTTAGGCCTTTTCAAACCATTCATTTCTTGAAACTCATCATTATCACGCCCATAAACATTGGAATTGGCGAATAAACATGTGTTTGCATGAATCACGGATTCGTATTATAACTATGTGGTAGGTCTACTGCAGACCTGTGTACTTTTATGATATTGGCGATCAATTTAGGTGTCTTTTGCGACTCTACGTCGAGACCCATGATCAGAACAACAATTTAAGAGACCCGGTTAAAAAAATATATATTTTCGCCACCAATGGGGGTGATGGAGGTTGGTCTCCGAAGGAAATAATTACGTCACCAACACGGACAGACTAGCGTGTTGTTAATAGGTTAAATATTAATACAATGATATCTTGCAAGCTATTAATGAAAACATAAAGCATTAGTATTACGAAAACAGCGAAACAATGTGGTGTTATTTTTATAGCCGTAATAACATATATTTAGGTGGCAATTGGCTCCCTCAAGCTGAAGAGAAAACACCACCCACCACTGCGGCACCTCCATTCTGCCTTCATCAATGTTTCCTCTTTCCCATTTCCACGGCCGAGCCCCAAATTTACTGTCTGCCACCCCAAAAGCTCCCTCCTGCTGCTTCCCTTCCCCTGCCTCCGAATTCAACTCAGAATGATAAATTTCAGGAGGAGGAAGGTCACGTGAGTGACACAGACGGCTGCAGTGCCAGTTTAAAAAAAAACCGGGGGATCGAGGGCGCCTCACTGGGGCCCCCTCACGTTCGGGGCCCTACGCGGATGCGTAGTCAGCGTATGCCTAAGAACGGGCCTGACAAGCCACTTTCATTTTTTTTTTTAATTATTAAATTTTTAAACCTTTGCTTGTGTTTTACACCCATTAGCCAGATATGGTTGAAAAAAAAGGACTAGCCCTTCAAAATAATAAGTCTATTTCTCATGCTTTATGCAATTCCATCCTCCAAGATGTTCATTCCAACTATCTTGCGAATTAAGTTAAGTATGAGAAAGATTATTGAGAGAAGATTTGAGTTACGAATGAGTTATCAGGAAAAACAGTCGGTGTTCAGGTGTATTGCTCACAGTGACAGCGAAAAGATGTGGTTTTGTTCTGACTAAGCCAAGCTATCTTTTAATTAGAGGAATAGTTGAATTTAATTCTTTGTGAATGAAATTTTCATTTAGAATATCTAATTAATCCATAAAGTACTGTGTAATTAAATCTTTTACTTTTAACTTAAATAATACAGATAAATCTAAATTAATGAAGGATTTAATCTTAATAATTAAATTAATGTTATTTTTTTGTCTAAAAATTCTAATGAAAATAAATTTATCTTAGATATCTATTTTTATATTGATTAGGCCTACTTGATAAAAGTCTGTATCTACGAACATGGCTAAAAAAAATTTAGAAGAAAAAAAAAACTACTAAGAAATTTAACAAAGCAAAAAGAAAAAAAAAAACTAAAACGAACAAAACTATGAATCTATGAAATAACAATGAGAAAAAAACAATTAAAATAAAAATAATTCTTATACTACCATTACTACTACTGCGTCAGGGTTCGTAGCCATTTAATCTATACGGAACCACTCTGGGTCCAAATAGCCAACTTTTTCTACAAGGACCCGGGTCCGAATAACCACATCCATATGAGGATGGGAAAACGCGCTGCCGCATTATCACTAAACTTTGCTGTCATGTAGCGGGCCGCAAAATATGGTCTTGCGGTCACAAATGGCTCGCGGGCTGCGAGTTTGAGACCCCTATATTAGATGTTTATTTATTAATTTTCACGATTATCTCAATTTTATAAAAAGAATGTAAATATTGATACTTTCGCCCATCATTTTTTATATATGCAGAATGTATGCGGGAACGATTTTCAAAATATCTAATATTTCATTTTCGGTTTAGGTTTCGGCTTAAAGTCATTTTTTAACTTTCGGCCTATCTTCGGTTCCAGCCGAAATCAGAAAATCACTTTCGGTCGGTCTCTAATGGAAATATTGTAACCAGGGCTGGATTAACCATTAGGCTAACAAGGCACGTGCCTAGGGCACCAAGCATTTGGGAGTACCACAAGTCCCCTAGAAAAATGTGTATATTGTCCTGGTGGCGTAATGCATGGCATAATATATTAATAAGACACGAACAAATTGTGTCAATAGAACAATATGAGTTAGCTTTAATAATAATTGTACATTATACAGAATTAAACGTTTCGGCACATGCCTTCATCAGTACAAACAAACACAACACATTAGTTAGCTTTAATAATAATTGTACATTATACAGAATTAAACGTTTCGGCACATGCCTTCATCAGTACAAACAAACACAACACATTTAAATAAGTATAAATTAAATTTACATAATGTCAATATATATATCCTACCTAAAACAGAAAAAAATATAGGAGAGGGCGCTTAAACCTGACAAAAACAAAGTAAAGAGATGTAGAAAAGGATGCATAGCATAAGCAAATCGCAAATTTAATATTGAATCGCACATTATTTAACCTTGGTCCCACAACCCGGGGGTAAAATACCCCCCACCCAGTTTTTTTGCAAGTATTTGTTATTTTTCTTCAAGTTTTTTTGATGCAATTTTTTGTGTCACAGAAGGGGGACACCAGAAGAGAAGCAGAAAACATTGCAAAGAAGATGCAAGAATTAGAATTTCCTTTCATGCTTATCTTTTGGGAAGATGTGTTATAACATTTTCACAGGGTCAGTCAAGCTCTTAAAAGTGAGCAAGTGAACTTGAAAACGTGTGCTTATTTGTATTTTTCACTAGCAGATCACTCGCATGAATCGAGGAATGATCTTGAAAGATTTGAAGATTTGACAGTGGTCATTGAAGGTGATGCCCCTGAGATATCTCAGAATGCCAGAGACAAATTTCGTATATCTGCTTTCTACAGCATTGTTGACAAACTTGAGACAGAGATGAGTAGACGAGGACAGGTATATAACGATCCAGCAGTTCCATTTTCTTGTTTGGTCGATGTATCACAAACATCTCATTGTTGTGAAGGACAAATAAATGCTTATCCTGAACAATAAATTATATGCTGAACTACAACAGCTCCACTCATAAATTCGCCACAAGTTTCGTGCATCAAAATCTTAGAACAACACGTTCAGTCATGCAGAATTCTACAAAGTAATAGTTAGAGACAACATCGAGTGTGCTTTTCCAAATGTAGAAATCGCCTTGCGAATATTTTAAACATTAATGGTTACGAACTGTTCAACTGAGTGATCTTCTTCTTCTCAGTTGAAACGTACAAAAAATCCAAGTAGATCGACAATGAAACAAGAAAGGCTTGATTCCTTATCTTTGCTGATGATTGAGGCAGACTTGTTGCGCAAAATTAATTTTGATGATGTACTCAAAAACTTGCCAGACGTAAATCTAGAAAAAAAGAACTTTAAAATGTAAATGTGTGCTCTCTCTGACTTTCTTATCTATCAAAAAAATACAGTATTTTTGTCTACTATTATTACAAGATTAATTAACTATTAATTTTAAATACAGAAATACCTTATTGTAGGTTTTATATGAGTGATAGTAGTACAAACATATGTGTTGACATTTCACAACTGTTTTTCTTTGTTAGTTTTTTGCATAATGTTGAACATACCAGCAGTCAGTGGAGGATCGGGGGCCCGGGGCAGTGTGGGTTTGTGCTTAGTGCACCAAGATGGCTTAATCCGGCCCTGATTGTAACAGAGTAGCAGTGCGGCATTGTGGCAATGCAGTGGAGTGGCCGTACAGTGGAACAGCAGTCTAGTGGAATACCAGTGCACCGAAGTACCAAAAGTTGTAGAGTGGAAAATGTTCTTTTTTTTCTGATTCCTATGCCCAAAGTTACACGGAGAGTAGCAAGTGTTCTATTTTTATGACGCCTGTGCTCAAAGTTGAATTAACGTTTTAATACTTTGTTTGATTATGACACAAGGAGAAAAAAACAACGTATCACAAGTTATGGGAAAACCCGAAAGAAGACAAATCAAATTAGTTGTCGTCTGCTTCAGCAAAGTAAAATAAGTGAACAAAAAAATAAAAATAAAATAATTATTTTCATGCCGTGGAGAGCTCAGGTGAAATTTGGAAACCTGATTGCTGTCCTCCCTCCCCTCTCTCTACTTTATATCCTTGGTTAGGTAAGGAAAGTGCACAGTTTTGTTTTTACTTGTTTTTGTTTTTGGGCATCTGAGTGCAACTGATACAGTCCACGTGTGCTATTGTAAAATAGTGGATTGGTAACGTAAAAAAGTAATTAATGTAACATTTATATACCATTAAATTTAAGTTTCACAACAAATATCGCATTTGACAAAGACCTGGTCAAGTGGATTTATCCGCCACCACCCCCTGCCCCCCCAAAATATTTAAAAAAATCCAATTCTCAGTTGACATGAAGTAAATCCCCATCAGTTGGCAATACTTTAATGGCACTCTGTGGCCATGTCGTGTCCTCAGCTTGTGATTGTTAGAATGGTCCTTTGCCCAATAACCCATCTGCCACATCGGCCCTAAACAGATATTTACGGGCAACTCAAGGAGGGAATAAATCACCTTAAAGCTTTTATCGGCCCCCTGGTCATTCATCTCAACAAATATGTCATCAGATAGAACATTTTGGTTTTAAAAAGCTGGTAGCTGGTCATTGTATATCCGGTTTGAAGAACGTCTCGGAAGGTGGCTGGTAACCTTGTTTTTATGGAGGCTGGTGACTTTGTTGTCATGGAGGCTGGTAGCTTTGTTGATATGGAGGCTGGAAGCTTTGTTGATATGGAGGCTGGAAGCTTTGTTGATATGGAGGCTGGTAGCTTTGTTGATATGGAGGCTGGTAGCTTTGTTGTTATGGAGGCTGGAAGCTTTGTTGATATGGAGGCTGGTAGCTTTGTTGATATGGAGGCTGGTAGCTTTGTTGATATGGAGGCTGGTGGCTTTGTTGATATGGAGGCTGGTAGCTTTGTTGATATGGAGGCTGGTAGCTTTGTTGATATGGAGGCTGGTAGCTTTGTTGTCATGGAGGCTGGTAGCTTTGTTGATATGGAGGCTGGAAGCTTTGTTGATATGGAGGCTGGTGACTTTGTTGATATGGAGGCTGGTGACTTTGTTGTCATGGAGGCTGGTAGCTTTGTTGATATGGAGGCTGGAAGCTTTGTTGATATGGAGGCTGGAAGCTTTGTTGTCATGGAGGCTGGTAGCTTTGTTGATATGGAGGCTGGAAGCTTTGTTGATATGGAGGCTGGAAGCTTTGTTGATATGGAGGCTGGTGGCTTTGTTGTCATGGAGGCTGGTAGCTTTGTTGATATGGAGGCTGGAAGCTTTGTTGATATGGAGGCTGGAAGCTTTGTTGATATGGAGGCTGGTGACTTTGTTGTCATGGAGGCTGGTAGCTTTGTTGATATGGAGGCTGGAAGCTTTGTTGATATGGAGGCTGGTGACTTTGTTGATATGGAGGCTGGTAGCTTTGTTGATATGGAGGCTGGAAGCTTTGTTGATATGGAGGCTGGTGACTTTGTTGTCATGGAGGCTGGTAGCTTTGTTGATATGGAGGCTGGTAACTTTGTTGATATGGATCCGGGTGACTTTGTTGATATGGGGCTGGGTAACTTTGTTGATATGGAGGCTGGTGACTTTGTTGATATGGAGGCTGGTGACTTTGTTGATATGGAGGCTGGTAACTTTGTTGATATGGAGGCTGGTGACTTTGTTGATATGGAGGCTGGTGACTTTGTTGATATGGAGGCTGGTGACTTTGTTTATATGGAGGCTGGTAACTTTGTTGATATGGAGGCTGGTGACTTTGTTGATATGGAGGCTGGTAACTTTGTTGATATGGAGCCTGGTAAATTAATATCATGGGCAGTGGTAACATTGTTATCATGTTAAGTATGTTTCATAAAGACTGACCACTTCGTTGTCATGCTGGCTCGTATCTTTGTTATCAACTCTAGAATATCTTCGTTTCTTGAATGTTGAGAACGACCTCTTCATAATTGCCAGATAAAAAAGTGGACGATTGAAGATTCGGATTCCAAGGGGGCGAAATACAAGTGAAACAGAAGAGACGAGTATTGTAATGTCTAAATACTCACATCCCACCACCCACTAGAAATTCTATATTATCCTTTAATTATTAGCTTTATTTAATTTTTTTATCACGGGTGAACATCAAACCTGAACATTTGCTTGTGCCTGTGTGTATTTTATTTTTTTCCTAAACCGGTAGCTCAACTGACCATGGCAACATTTACGTCATCAAGTTCTCTAGATTATAGACGTTGTTACAGACATCAGATGTTGTTACAGACATCAGATGTTGTTACAGACATCAGATGTTGTTACTGACATCAGATGTTGTTACAGACGTCAGATGTTGTTACAGACATCAGATGTTGATCTCCAGTGTTCATCATTTCTGATGATTTCACCCTGGAAATGGTTTACTTTTTTACGACATGAAACGTATGTCGGTCAGATATAACTTTTTAAAATACCCCACCCCCTCTCTCATTCTGTCTTTGCCTCCAGCCCACAGCCCACTCCACATTCTGTCTTTACCTTCAGCCCACTCCACATTCAGTCTTTACCTCCAGCCCACAGCCCACTCCACATTCTCTCTTTACCTCCAGCCCACAGCCCACTCCTCATTCTCTCACCTTAGCTCCACACTCCCAGTCCCCGTTAAACTCGTTCTATCCTACAGACACATGTCATCACATGACACCCATTCCCCATACTTTCAGTTTAGAAAAGCAAATGACTACTGAATGTTCATATTGTAGTAGGACAAGGAATGAAGTGGAATTTCTCCCGTAAGAGCTGTTTTGTTCATCAGGGACATCACGTGATCTTATTCTTCTCAGTTGTAATGGCATTTGGCAACAGTTAATCCTTTAATTCAGCAGTAACGTACAAAAACTGCTGGCAAATACAAGTGTAGTGCGTTACTCTAATAGTGACAAAGTTGTGCAGTTTGAAAACCAATAATACAAAAGCATCCACAAAAAATTACCAGGTATTAATTAAAATGAAAAATCAACAATTTGTCTGAACCCCCCCCCGCCCCCCCCCCCAAAAAAAAGAAACCAAAACAAAACAATAACAATAACAAAAAAGCACACGAAAACAACGCGAAAAATAGAAGAAAAACAAATAATACAAAAGAACCCACAAAAAATTACCAGGTATAAAATAAAATGAAAAATCAACAATTTGTCTGAACCCCCCCCCGCCCCCCCCCCCAAAAAAAAGAAACCAAAACAAAACAATAACAATAACAAAAAAGCACACGAAAACAACGCGAAAAATAGAAGAATTTTTAAAAAGTGACAAATTATAAAAATAATAAAATCCCTGAACTTACCAATATCTAAAATATGTAAACAAAAGTAGAGGCCTTTATTTACATACAGTTTTCAGCCAAAGAAAATTTAATTTACCAACAATAAATCCAGTGTTATAAATTCATTACTAAGATATGATTACCGATACCTTAAAGCAGTGGTTCTCAACCTTCCTAATGCCGCGACCTATTAATACAGTTCCTCACACTGGTGACCTCCAACCATACAATTATTTTCGTTTCCACTTCATAAATATTTGTTTTCCGATGATCTGAAATCAATTCCCTTTAAGCCCAGGAAATATCACAGTAAATAATAGAGCAAAGTATGTGAAAGCGTGACCTGAGAGACAGGACAATAATACAAGAACGTTTTGGCCTTTCTCAGCAGAAAGGACAGATTAAAATAGGACAAGACATAGAAACAAGTGCTGTCTCTCAATTCAAGCTTCCACATGCCTTGTTCTACTATTTCCTTCACACATCGTCAGCGCAGTCCTTCACTTATAATGAAATACAACAGCAAATTAAAATATCTGCTACCAGTTTTAAGGGCAATGAAAGCTGCATATTTCATGTTAGTACGACAAATAGTTACCTTTCAATGCCATAGTGTAATTTGAATCAATCACATTCTTTGAGACATCGGAGCAACAGATAAGGGACTTTAATGACATAAAATGGTAAGTTTTAGTGTATTTTATGTTGTGTCGCTCCGAATATTTACCATATGTCTTCCCACTACTAGTCTATCTGGGTACTTCCCACTACTAGTCTATCTGGGTACTTCCCACTACTAGTCTATCTGGGTACTTCCCACTACTAGTCTATCTGGGTACTTCCCACTACTAGTCTATCTCGGTACTTCCCACTACTAGTCTATCCGGGTACTTCCCACTACTAGTCTATCTCGGTACTTCCCACTACTAGTCTATCCGGGTACTTCCCACTACTTGTCTATCTGGGTACTTCCCACTACAAGTCTATCCGGGTACTTCCCACTATGAGTCTATCACGGTACTTCCCACTACTAGTCTCTCCCGGTATTCCTTAATACTCCTGGACATAACTGAAATATTGAGCGGCTCCAGCGGTTGATATTCTTTTGGTTTCTGAGAAATGTACTGTAACGTGGGGGGTAACGCGAGGGTAATGACTACGAGGCGTCACGCCACCAAGATAAAAACCCTGTCTATGGGATTACTGACTAATCCTCACTGACACTAAAAAAGTGCCAGTCTCTTCTTTATTGCATTAGCGTGGCAACCATTTTGAGGGATAAACTTTTCAACCAGAGGCTTAGCGTCGAGGTGATCGAACAAAATGGCGTCGCTTATACTCCCCTTGCTCCGAGTTACCTAAAACATTTTGTTTAAAAAAAAAATAAATTTGTACAAAATATGGACAGGCGAAATGAATGGCATATCCAGATGAACTCAGCTCAATCATAAAACTGCTCTTCAACAGGAACAGAAAACATGTCCCTGAATTTCGTTTCGATTTGCTGCAGGCTTAAATCAATAAAATTTGGAAATATTTCCTTGTCGCGCTCCTCATTAAACATGCTTTATGGAAGAGACCAAAAAATGAAGTAAAACACGATTGATTTTGGTTTGTTTTCGTGAATCAGATGCTCAGACGAATTAGTTGATGATTGTCACATGCCTGATGAGACGCAGTAAAGGTTTTACAAAATATGGACCTGGTGCTTCGAGAGTTGGGATGTAGTTCTCGTCTTATAGTTACATGGACCTGGTGCTTCGAGGGTTGGGATGTAGTTCTCGTCTTATAGTTACATGGACCTCGTGCTTCGAGAGTTGGGATGTAGTTCTCGTCTTATAGTTACATGGACCTGGTGCTTAGAGAGTTGGGATGTAGTTCTCGTCTTATAGTTACATGGACCTGGTGCTTAGAGAGTTGGGATGTAGTTCTCGTTTCTCGTCTTATAGTTCCAAATGAACCTTACTGTTATATTAAAATATTATAATATATTACCACTAATGTAAGGGTGCTAGAAAAGCCCACCAATAGCTTAAAAACGCCTTATAACTACCAGACTTGCCCTGATCAGTTCCCATACGCTATACTTGTATCTCTCTCTCCCACACAGTAATCATCTAACATTCTCCAAACACGATGATTTCATTGTCGTTGATGAATGAAGTGAGTTTTTAAAAATAGGGGTTAAAGAAATAATTAAATAATTAAATAACGTTGACGATTTATGATGCGTTTCGATGACGTAATGTCTTTTTTTTTCGCCCTCAGATAACAAAATGGCCGACTAAATGAGGTCACATGGCGCTGAGCCACTCACTTACAGTACTGTGTATGCTCATCGGCATGTTACGAGGTGAGTAATGTCATAGTAAGATCTGGCCAGTGTGTATCCCATACGTCATCAAAGCACATCCACAACAGGAGATGCTGTGTGTATCCCATACGTCATCAACACACATCCACAACACGGGATGCTAGCTTCGTCCTAGCTTCTGTATCCTTCAATTTTTCTTTAAGCTGTGATACATGTCGCGGCTATGTGTGTCAATTTCTGTAATTTTACTTATAAATTATTGTAACTTTTGGGTTCAAAACTTACTACCTCTGCACCCGTTTCTTAAGTGAAGCTTGGTTGAAACTAAAATGTTTAAAAGTATAGTGTCATGGTGTCCTCCAGAGATTAAGAATAGTAAGGCTTCCTTTACGCTTGTCTTCTTGTCTGGGGAGGTGGTAGGGCAGGGGGTCTCAAACTCAAATTATCCTGGGGCCGCAGGAGGTAAGTCTGAGTGAGACTGGGCCGCATCAAATGTTTCACAAAAAAGAGATCAGAAAGTCAATAAAGAACAACTTTTACAATCTGCTCAACCTTTATTAATAACAAATAAAAACATGAAGGGTTCTCGTGAACTAGGCTTCACTGACTTCCTCCTGCACCTTGTTGTCAGAGACCTGACAGCGCTTCTTATTTCACAGCTGAGCAGGCCACGTTAACACTAAACTTTGCTGTCAGGTATCGGGCAGCAAAATGTCGTCTTGCATTGAAAAAGGGTGGTAGGAATGGCAAACAACAACAACAAGGGATTGGAAGATAAAAGGTTGTCAGTATATCAATTTTCGTACAATTTTTGGGAGCACATATTTTGTAAACTATTTCCACAATCTAAATAATCACCAAAAAAAAAAAAAAAAAAAAAAAAAAAAAAAAAAAAAAAAAAAAAAACACTACCCAAAAAAAAAAAAAAAAAAAAAAAAAAAAATCAAAAAAAACACAAAAAAAAAAAAAAAAAAAAACAACAACAAAAAAAAACAACAAATCACCCTTCCCCACAAAATAAAAAAAGAACAAAAACAAAGAACAATACTTGTGTAATAGATTCGCTAGCAACAAACAAAATTAAAAGAATGAAATATAACATAATTATATTTCTTAGATTTTTTACTGAGGATGTTAAACGATATTTTGATTTGCGGTTATCGGTTTTGGAACCAGTTATCGGTTTTGGAACCAGTTATCGGTATTGGAACCGGTTTTTGACTTTTAAAAAGGTGATATTCAAAAAATTTTTTTTTTTACTTTCAAAATATTTTTTTATAAAATCAAATAAATAAAGGATTTTAATAATAATCAAAATACACAATAAAATAACAATAAAGTTTATTTTAAAAACACGCTTCATCCCCAAGCTCGAAGCGTGGTAAACAATCAACCATATTTAATAAGAGAAATGAAAACAATCTATAATTTACCACATTTAAAAAAACAAACGCAACACTACAACAGCTACATACGAGCACATACGAAGTCAAAGTCTTCCATCCCTTTCAACCATAAACAACACAAGCCACTATACATTAACTTGGAACAAATGGTAGACAACATCACCCCAGAAGGTGTTTGCGAAATCGGCACTCGTTTTGCGTGTTAGATAATACCGACCCCCTGGATAATACATGTTATGTTGGAAACCATTGGGGGCTGGATTTTTTTCGGTAAGAATAGTAGGAGATGGGGGGTGTATAGGTGTTTAAGGAATAGATGTTTGTAATAAGCTCGGCTAGTGCGATTTCTTCTATTGAAAGCAATAATTTAAAACGTTTGAGTCAGAGCAAATGGCATCATCACACTCTGGTCACCTGTAGTAAATATAAGTTCCCAAATACACGCATACACTGCCTGGTCAATGACAACGCGATGTACGGTGGGTGGAGGAGGAGGGGGGTCAAGTGCTGGTAACTTACTTTGGTATGACTACGAAACGAGAAAGAAAGTTGCTTTGTCAGATCTAAAGAAAGAGATAAAGTATCACTAACGATCTTTTAAAATATACATCTACGTTAATCTGAACTTGCTTAAGAGGAAGATTGTGACGGCATTGGGACAAAAAACACACACCCGATAACCGATTTCAAACCGGATTTTAAAAACCAAGAAAAACAGAGATTAGCACCCTTAATTTTAACCGACGTAGATACACTTCCTGGAGATCAAACCAGATTCTCCAGCAACAAAAAAAAATAAAGAATATTCTATGTTTAAAATACCAAGTCCATATAAGACATTTTATTCTGGCTGAATAATTTAAATTTACAGTAAACGCATTAGGAGTTTAGGCCACCACGAACAAACAAAAACAACAAAGCTTAAGTGTTTATATAATAATACACGTCATCAAACTGTTAAAAAAAAACCCCACAAAATGATGACGTGTGAAGTGTAACAGAAGGAAGTTCTCCATCGAAATCTGACGCCCCTCTTTCCCACCAGACAGATCGTGACACTCGCCAGAATAAATTAGGAGACCATGTTTATTACAATATAAAATCTCTGGTTTAGAGCATAGGGTAACTGTTCAAAGAGACGGTGGGACGGAAGGCTCCTCCCACCCCCCTCCAATGATAAACATCAACTCATCGTCTCATATAACAACTCATTGCGGGATCAAAGAACTAAGGAATCTATAGAACTGGCTTTTAAAAAAAAAAAGAAAATATTGGAGATATTTTTTCTACAGGCCATGGCTTGAGTAGGGTCTGTTTGTTTGTCGTAGTTGGACTTCTTTGAGCCCTCATTCCTCCATGTTTCCGTCTACCTAAGGATCTGACATTTCTTATACAGCTTAGTGGATATTGCATACACAGCTTAATGGAAATTTTATACACAACTTAGTTGACCTTTCATATACTAGTTTAGTTTAAATTTCGTACACAGTTTAGTTGACATTTCATTCACATTTTAGTGGGCATTTTGAACACATTGTAGTAAAGCGGTCAATTTTGATGTATAAAGATTTGAATACCCGATGCCATTCACTTCTATATCAATAACACATATATTGAAGTTGTGTCCAATTTTAAAGACTTTTTAAAAACGAAAACCCAGTCAAGGTAAAAAGCTTGTGAAAATGCGTGGAATAGAACGACATTGGATTAAGATAAGATTAGAGAAAATAAGATGTTTAACTAATCCAAAGAAGTGGAAATTTGTTTTGATTGCATTGCACCCATTGATTTTGGAAAGTCCTTGAGATTTTGCTGTTCCCCGAAATTGGTCAGCAGCAAAGCGTTTGGTGAATCATTGTGTGAAAAGATTACAAATTGAGAGAGCTACCCAATTTTAGCGTCTGACGGCATTAAAATCTCGTCGCGAATTAATCTGATATAAAATGACGGTGTTTAATTAAAACGTGTATTTGCAGCTCACAGCAGTGTTGGGCAATTTTTAGCATCGGCATTGCTATATATAGGCGTTCTATTTTTAATCACATTTAATCTTTTTCTGGTGAACGACCTTAAGCTGACCCCAATTTGCCTGCGTTCGTATTTGGCGTGGCTTACTCCCTTTGATCTCGTTTACCACAAACCAATCTATCGCCTGTTTCTAGAATCGAATGCCATAGAACATTGTGGAACGTCTGAGTTACTTTACGATAAGTATTCTGATCTCGAACCATCGATGAAACTGACTATAGTCTGTATATAAGGCGAGTGGTTGAATGACACAGCAGACTGCAGAGCAGAAAGTCAGACAGCGTGAAAGGGTTATTTTGGAACGTGTGAGAGTTTGTTTACATTAGCCATTCCTTTCATTATTTGTACCTTTTTTGCACACTGTGTTTCATTTCGACATTGTACTGGTAACTGCTACACAATCTACTGTAAGTTAATAGTTTTTAAATATATTTCTTTTTGAATTTTGTACTTTATTATTAACTTAATACATCTTATTAATTGCAATTAGCCCTGTTTCGAGTATCGAATTATTTTTTATTGTTTTTATCATTTGGTATCGTCTTTTGTTATGCACTGTTTTGAAACTAGCCATATATGTAAATAGGAGATAAATTTCTCCCCAATGACAACGGTGCGTAACACCATGTTCAAAACCATTAAATTAGAGAATTTCTGTGAAATAATGATATACATTTTCTAATGGTTCTCTCATATTTTGTGTTCATATAAGTAACTGAAGTTATTGTTAATGTTAAAATATGGGCATTCGATTCACTTTACAAACCAATTTGAAATCGACCTCTTCTTTCAGAGAGCGAGCAAGGTTTACAAGAAAGAAAAGTTCTGAAGAAACTATTCGAAGAGTCTGACTACAACAAATTTGAACGGCCGATACTCAACGAGTCGGAGCCGATCAACGTCAACTTCGGCATCATACTACAACAGATCATTGACGTGGTAAGTGACCTTCACTGCCGGACTGGGTCCAATGCTTAATGTCTCGGTGGACATTTGCATCGGTACATCCCATTCATGACCTTTTTTATGTAACACACAACGTCTGACCAAGTGTGATTGTTGAAGACATTCGTTGTGCTTCAAGTTCATGACATCGTCCATTTCCGGGTTTAAATTTAAATTTCAGTAAATGAAAAAAACAACCCAACGACTTCATATTAATAATATGACGTAATCTAACAACATATCATGTTACATAACATAAAATCATTCCAAATTACTGGCCATCTAACAACACATCGTGTTAAATAACGTAAATATATAAATACACATATATATATATTAATAAATAAACAAATGTATATATATATATAATATATATATATATATATATATATATATATATAAATATATGCTGCTAAGACACAATGTTTCATGAAGACTTGGGAAAACTTGTAACCTCCATTAGCAAACAATTATCTTCTCATTCTAGTTGACTTCAACTTTCACTGGGATAATCCAGTTAACAGGCACATTCGTCTTATTACTTAGTTGTGTGACTCGGCTAATTTAGTTCAGCATGTTTCTGCACCAACAAATAGGTCAAAAATTGTAGTTTAGCGGCGCGAAAAGGGGTAGGGCAGGCGTATAATATGTAGCAGAAAAATACTTCATAAAAATAACACTTTTAATGATGTTAGAATCGTATACATCATTACATGGATTTTAAAATAAGGAATTATGATGTGTTTTCGCAATAGCAGGTAGAAATTATCGCAAATGCCTGCCATTATTGTCTCGATAACATCGGGTGACATATTCTAGTACTAAAAATAAAAGTGGATAGATTTTATTTATAACTCATTCAAATTTATTCGATTTCCGTAAAATAATAGAAAATCACTATCATTGTTTTTTAAGAATCCGAACGTATATAAATTAATTAGTTTTTTAAAATTCATTTTGACGTTACATGGATATCCTAGCTTATTCTTATGTCTTATATATTCACCCCCACCCTATCGTTTACATTCAAACAATTCTTTTCCCTGGGTTCATTTATCGATACCGAACAGACATCATAATAATCAGAGCCTGTGATTATCGGATACCTTCGGCGGCGGAGAGCTGCTAAATACACATTGAAAAGCAACCGAACTTAAAACAGTTGAAAAAAAAAATTCGTTCCCTTGAAAAATGAAAGTTGTATCTGTCTCCCAGCTGCAGTGGCCTCCACGTACTTCGTCGATACTTTGTAATCTTTTCCCAACATGATCGATACTTGTTATTTTCTCCAGCCTTCGAAATCACGCCCCCACCCCATTCCCCTGCTTCTTTTCTTCTTTTTTTCCTCACTGGTGGCGCTGCCCTTAATGGGGGATAATTTGCAGAAAATCGGTGAAAAGTTCAATAGTGACAGAGTTTATCACGTACATAAAACATACGCGTCTTCGACGACATTGCATTTCTGCACCTCCTGGAGAATCGTGCATTTGGACAGCTTCCGCACTTTTAAACAATCTGCTGTAGTTTTGAACAGTCTTGTGTAGTAATGGACAATCTGCTGTAGTAATGGGCAATCTGCTGTAGTAATGGACAATCTGCTGAATTAATGGACAATCTACTGTAGTAATGGACTATCTGTTGTAGTAATATACAATCTGCTGTAGTAATGAACAATCAGCTGAAGTAATGGACAATCTGCTGTAGTAATGAACAATCAGCTGAAGTAATGGACTATCTGTGGTAGTAATGTAATGAACAATCTGCTGTAGTAATGAACAATCAACTGAAGTAATGGACAATCTGCTGTAGTAATGGCCTATCTGTGGTAGTAATGTAATGAACAATCTGCTGTAGTAATGAACAATCAGCTGAAGTAATGGACAATCTGCTGTAGTAATGGCCTATCTGTGGTAGTAATGTAATAAACAATGTGCTGTAGTAATGGACAATCTGCTGTAGTAATGGACAATCTGCTGTAGTAATGGACAATCTGCTGTTGTAATGGACAATCTGCTGTAGTAATGGACAATCTGCTGTAGTAATGGCCAATTTGCTGTAGCTTTGGATAATCTGCTGAACTTTTGTACAGCTTAGAGCATTTGGGAAGCTTCTGTACATTGGGCTAATCGCCATACATTTAGGCAATAGAAACCATTTTGGACAGCTGCTGTAATTTCGGAAGAACTTCTGTAAAGTTGGACAACTGCTGTGTTTTTGGACAGCTGCTGTATTTTTTACAGCAGCCGTAATTTTGGACAGCTGCTGAAATTGTGATAAATGCTGTAATTTTGGACACCTGCTGAAATTAGGATAAATGCTTTCATTTTGGACATCTGCTGTATACTGGGACTAATGCATATTGAGCCAGTCACTGTTCGATGTGCTGAACTTTTTGACAGCTGCTCTGTAGTTGCCCCGAAGGTAGACAGCTGCTGCTAACTGGGACAGCGGTTGCACATTAATAAAACTATTAACGATAATGCAGTTGCTGTACAGTTCCCATGCACAGAACATCAAAGTTCAATAGGTCAAAGTTCACATGTGTTACAAATGTTACATACTGAAATCGAAATGCTCATATATTTTAAAAAAAGATGAAACACACGTAATATGAATCAATTAGTTACTAACTTTATTCTTGTGTACACAATTGTACCACTGATACTTTCTTACACAACTAAGAGTAGAGACACATAATTTCTTTCTCGGCATGCACATCAAATTAAGTTATAATTAACTGTCTTGTCTTCTTGATAACAGTTCAGTTAGTCAGACATCAAATAAAAAAAATGCAGGTACTTAAAAAAGTGTGATAGAGTTCATCATTGTTTGTATGTATTCAGACACCAAATATCAAACTGTGTTACATGCAGAAGCACACCAGATAATGCACTTTTCAGCATTGCACTTTTAAGTTTTTTAACAAGTCCCCTGTTTGGGGGGAGGGGAGGGTGGGCAAAACGATTAGGCAAAAATCAGCATTAAAGTAGTTTATCCCTGACCGAAATCGACCGGAGAGTGTTCTTGATAGGATTGCCCCCCTTTAATCTTGTGGCACTGTTTTATTGTGAGCCTCAGATTTAAGTTATCTCCCCTTTAATCTTATTGTACTGTGTTAATGTGAGCCTCATATTTGAGCTACCCCACTTTAATCTTGTGTCACTTTGCTATTGTGAGCCTTAGATTTAAGTTATCCCCTTTTAATCTTGTGGCACTGTGTTATTGTGAGCCTCATATTAAAGTTATCCCCTTTATTCGTGTAGCAATTTTTTTTTTATTGAAAGTCACATCACAGTTATCCCCCTTTATTCTTGTAGCACTGTGTTATTAAAATCCTCCAACTAAAGTTATCTCCCTTTATTCCTGAAGCCCCGTGTTATTGAAAGCCTAATTTTAAAGTTACCCCCTTTGTCCTTCAAACTCTCTGTTATTGAAAGCCTGATACTAAAGTTATCCCCCTTATTCTTGTGGCATCGTGTTATTGAAAGCCCCCATAGTAAAGTTATGTCCCTCGCTGACACCCGAGGTAATGATCGGGCCAAACAAAATGGCGACAAGAGACCAGCCCTGACCGTGGGCTCGTCGGGTCACTTTGACAAGCGGTCGATTTAATCTTTCTTGGCTTTACACGCGGGAAACAACTTCAGAAAAAGCGGGAAGGGGTGAGGTGGGAATGAGTTGACACTGATTGGTTTATTTCAACTATAAAAAAAAAATTATCCGTGTGGTTTTAATGAAAAAAAAACAGACTAGAGAGGATTTATAAGGGAATAAATTTTTTGTTGTGTTGAAAACTCATGCGAAGAGAATCGATTTGATTTCTATCTTTTCCCCCAAAAAATTCTTAACGTTGCGTGCCTTCTTTGAAATGTCGACTATTAAATGTATACACATGTGGAGAAAAAATGTCTGGCATCCACTTTCTGTATTGAAATACCCCAGGAGCTAAACACCGTAAAACGATTTTTTTTTTTAAATGCGCGATTTAAAAAAAAAACAACCAAAAACTGGACAAGGCGTTTTCTTTACTCCGGGCTGAAATCCATACCGACTCCTCAAAGGGACAGCGCAGACAGACTGTCCGTACGGAACGCGGCCACTTCAGCGGGCTATCGAGAGACAAACAAGAGGGAATACGTTGAAAGGAGGACGTGGATGCCTTAAAGAGATTCAGAGCAACGAGTGTGGGAGGCTGTCAGGGGACTAATGACATTTGGAAGGTGGAGACGCACTGTCGCCAGCATCGAGAACCTTCTCGAAATCTGCTATGTGTCCGACTTAACAAACACGAAAAGGCTCGTAAAAGAAAACGACATTAAAATGGTTTGTTGAATGGGGTGGACAAGAGGAGGGTGGGAGGGGGAGAGGGGTGGGAGGGAGAGAGAGACAGACAGACAGAGAGAGAGAGAAAGGAAGACATGGATAAAGAGTACCGGAAGCGAAGTGGTGCACCTAAGAATATGCATTTTTTGTTTTTTGTTTCCAACAATTTTATTATATATATATTATTAAAATTATAATATTTGTCTTAGGCTTTCTTCTCCATATACTGGTCATCACATCTGTGCGTGAATAGTGTACTGTACACCCCAGTAAAGAGAGATGTGATGTGTCTGAACGCTGCTCAGTCAGCCAGTTAAAACGAGGCTGCTCACTCAGCCAGTTAAAACGAGGCTGCTCACTCAGCCAGTTAAAACGAGGCTGCTCAGTCAGCCAGTTAAAACGAGGCTGCTCAGTCAGCCAGTTAAAACGAGGCTGCTCAGTCAGCCAGTTAAAACGAGGCTGCTCAGTCAGCCAGTTAAAACGAGGCTGCTCAGTCAGCCAGTTAAAACGAGGCTGCTCAGTCAGCCAGTTAAAACGAGGCTGCTCAGTCAGCCAGTTAAAACGAGGCTGCTCACTCAGCCAGTTAAAACGAGGCTGCTCAGTCAGCCAGTTAAAACGAGGCGAGAGTTGATTAGTTAGTGTCGCTCACACCCCGCTTGAGACTCCCTCAAATCTTTAAGTGCGTTAAGTTTGCCCGAGGATTCCTGGGTAAACCTTGGGCGGGAAATGATTCAAAGCGCTTCAGAAGACATGTCTTGCTTGATGATCCCACGACATTCTTCAGACTTCAGCTGCTCGTGGACAACTTTCTATAGAATTACCCAGGAGTATGTCACAACATTTTAAGATGGGGTCGTCTTACCCAGGAGTATGTCACAACATTTTAAGATGGGGTTGTCTTACCCAGGAGTATGTCAAAACATTTTAAGATGGGGTCGTCTTACCCAGGAGTATGTCACAACATTTTAAGATGGGGTTGTCTTACCCAGGAGTATGTCACAACATTTTAAGATGGGGTCGTCTTACCCAGGAGTATGTCACAACATTTTAAGATGGGGTTGTCTTACCCAGGAGTATGTCACAACATTTTAAGATGGGGTTGTCTTACCCAGGAGTATGTCACAACATTTTAAGATGGGGTTGTCTTACCCAGGAGTATGTCACAACATTTTAAGATGGGGTTGTCTTACCCAGGAGTATGTCACAACATTTTAAGATGGGGTTGTCTTACCCAGGAGTATGTCACAACATTTTAAGATGGGGTTGTCTTACCCAGGAGTATGTTACAACTTTTTAAGATGGGGTTGTCTTACCCAGGAGTATGTCACAACATTTTAAGATGGGGTTGTCTCAAAAGAGACCGAATCCATTTATTTGGGGACGTGCTTTATTTTTTAAAAAAGACTTTGGGAGGGGGGTGGGGTGGGGAGTGAGATTTAATATTCGCAAATGGAAGGGCGTGTTCTGATCTAGCAACATATTAGGAAAGTTTTGGAAACATGATGAGACAAGTCTATCTATGCAATCTGATATTTCCTTGTGTCCCATCTCTCAAGATGATGAGACAAGTCTATCTATGCAATCTGACATTTCATTGTGTCCCATGTCTCAAGATGATGAGACAAGTCTATCTATGCAATCTGACATTTCCTTGTGTCCCATCTCTCAAGATGATGAGACAAGAGTATCTATGCAATCTGACATTTCCTCTACAGCAAACACAGTCACATCTCTACAGCAAGGAATTCGCACTTCTACAGCATGTCACTCGCACCGCTACAGCAACTCAGTCGCACCTCCACAGCAACTCAGTCGCCACCCTACGGGAATGGATTTCTACATGAATGTCTTTTCGTAATTCTTAACTTAAATCTTAATTTAATGAAAACAAGTCTGGAAGTACAGCCTCAACCTAATCTCTTGACCAGCGTCCACCTCCCAGTAAATTGACAATAAAATGTAACAACTTCAATCTCATTCCGTCTGGTATTTTTATTTATTCATCTTAACACTTGCTAGAGTGCATCGATTAGAGAGGATTTAAAAAAAAATAAAAAATGGTCCATTCTATAGACATTCATATTGAGGAAATAGGGTTTCCCAATCTATAGCACCCTCCACCCATTCCTACCAACCAGAGAACGCCCTAAAAATCACAAGGTTCTCACTGTCCACATACACCCCCTCCCTCCCTCCCACATGCACCTCACCACCCACACCGTGTGGCCCAGGCTGTTGAAGTTCCCATCATTAAACGAGATCGTCCGTGTGAGTCAAGCGGTGTATCGAATGCAGTGTTTGATTTTTCTTTCAGGATGAAAGAAGTGAGAGCGTGGTTACCTCCCTGTGGCTGAGAATGGTAAGGGTCTGCGCCGGAGTAAAAGGATGGGCGCAGAGACAGGAGTGCATGTAACATAGACGTAGGAGCTTGTGGTTTACTCAGTGGTCTGACCTTTTCTCTGTTGTTGCACTTTTTCTTATCAACCCTGGATGCATTGGTTGAAATAACAATGTCTAGAAAGAGAAATTAACCAGATACATCATAGTAAGACCAATTAGCCATTTGCACCCTAGTAAGAGTAATTCACCGCATAAATCCAAGTATAAGCACTTAATCACATATAACCCAGTATGAGCAATTAATCCCATATAACCCTGTGTGAGCAATTAACCACATGCACCCTAGTATGACCAATTAACCACCAACACCCTTTATGTATTCACAACTCGTGTACAGTCTCAATCACGTAAACATGACCAAAAAACCACCTATAATGCGACTTAGTTTATAACCTGTCACCATCTCCTCCGGCACCGCACCCGGTTGTCTGATACAAACATTAGCGCCACCTGTCAAGGTAGGTAACGATCTCAAATAGTAGTGGAATGTTTACCGTATACTATAAATAAATTCAACGGGTAAGTTGTCTGTTTCCTGGCTAATCTCATGGGTTCTTTAAAAAAAAAAATCATACCGTACTTCATTTTTTTAAAACCCTATATTAAAAGAATACAAGAAATGATTATAAATATTTCTTTTTAGTTACCAAAGAAATCTATGCATATATTAGGAAAAAAAAAAAGAAAGAAAAGAGAGCCAACAATTTTCAGCATTCATTTAGTCATCATCAAAATGACAGCTATATAAAACTATAAATTGTATCGCTTCATGGCTTAGTAGCAGGAGGTGACAGAAGTTACAGTGGCACAATGGTGGGGATTCAAGTTTTTTTTCTAGGAACTTTAGATCACATCGTTCAAGACATGGTGGGTTTCATAATTTAACATTTGAAGAATTCTACTTAAGATCCCTTACATATTTATATCCTAGAAAATCATATATATATATATATATATATACACACACAAAACAACTTACAAGATGCCATGCTCAATTTTCCTCTTAAGAAACGGCAAAGTAAAAACTTAATTTAGAATAAAATAATTTTAAAAAATCTTCGTCTTATGCGCGCTTTAAAATCTCACTACAAGACCCATCACCCAAATTTTATTCAAAAAATTATAACAAGACTCCAATGGTCTGTAACCAAAAAAACAAATGAATTTAATGTCAACATCAAATCTTAGCAAGAAGAAATTTACTCGGGACAAGTTGCTTAATTAAATTAATTAAAAAGATTTGAAAGACTCTGTAGAGCTGCGGTTCTCAGCCTGTGGGTCACGACCCCTTAGGCGGTCGAACGACCCTTACGCAGGTGTCGCCTAAAACCACCGGAAGACACATAGTGATGAAGAAGCAACTAAAAAAGGTTTTATGGTTGGGGGGGGGGGTCACCACAACATGAGGAACTGTATTAAAGGATCGCGCCATTAGGAAGATTGAGAACCACTGCTGAAGATAAATATTTTATATTTAAAAAAAAAAAATCATTTTTGGCCAGTATGGGGACGAGCCCCCACGGGTCTATCAACACATGAGCGATAATTTGACCCGACATTCTCGTATGTCAGGAAAAAGTCGGGCTCAAAGTTGACCTATAAGAATAATAACGCGAAAACCCTCCGCTCCCATGTTTACTAACCACTTCCCGTTGCATCATTCTCTGAGTTGGATGTGTTGACAAACAGGGAGCTAACAAAGTCCTCGGCTGCGACCCTCGCCCCCCCCCCCCCCCGGCAAACAGGGAGCCAACGAAGTACTCGGCTCCGACCCTCGCTCACGGCTTCGTCTAACTCGCCTGTTAATGTTGTATCCACCCTCTCGTTAACAGGATGAGAAGAACCAGATCATCCACACCAACATCTGGCTACGAATGGTGAGAGACATGGGCAATCACTCTGGTTAGAGAGATAGATTTTTTGTGAAAATACACGTTTATGGTCGCTGTAATTTTTAACGTTTGAAAAAAAAAAATTTTTTTTTTTGAAACAATTTTCAGCATGAGCTTTCAAATGAAAGAATGACATCATGGATGAGGATATAAGCTTATACATAATTGTTAGCATCGATGAAATTAAGAAGGTGTATTCAATGTTGTCATTGAACATTTTCGAAGAAGTTTATTTTAAATTGTCAATTCGGCATAATTTTTGCTTGTTTGATTCATTTCAAAGAAGATAAACATAATTCAAATGTTAAAATAATAGAAAAAAAAAAAAAAAAAAAAAAAAAAAAAATTTTTTTTTTTTTTTATTTTTAAAAAAAAAAAAAAAAAAATAAAAATTAAAAAAAAAAAAAAAAAAAAAAAAAAAAAAAAAACCAACACCTAACTTTTAATGTTTCTCAATAATTCTATTTGAAAACAAACTTTTCAACTTGAAATATCCCCAGAGGCGTCGCTAGAGTGTTAGGTTCCCGGGGACATGGTTCATTTTAAAGAGCCTCCCTTTCTTTTTTTGAACTCTCGAACCCATTATTTTCATAAATAAAATAATATCAAAGCACATTTGGCGCCCCAACTAGTCTGGCGGCCAGAGATATCTGTCCCCCCATCTGCCCCCCCCCCAAACCTTAGCTACGCCTCTGAATTTACTATGTAATATTTTATTTAAAAAAATAAATTATCTTCCCTTTCCTATATTTTTTATGGGGCATCAGAATTGAGATATTATTTAATTTCAGTATTTAATATATCAACTTTTACACAATATGGGGTAATTTTTTATTTAACGTTGAAAAATAAATCATTTATAGCTATTAGTAAAATTTAATCAAAATTAAATAGCAATCCATTGACTTTGGTTTATAGCAAAGCAAATATACTTAAGGGAAAAAGCATAATTGTTTCACTTTAATTAAAAGAATAAAAGCTTGTTCAAACTTTAAAAAAACAAAAACAACAACAAACATGTATAGTTAATTAGAAATGGATCCTAAAAATGTTATCTTAAGTTCAGCCATATTTTCATTTTCATATTTATAAAAAAAATGAGAACTATTTAACTTGGGGTTTTAAATATTTTATTGCCGTACAAAATTGATTTTAAGTTTAATCTGTTATATGCGTATCGTACTACCTGCCAAGCAAATGATCTGTGTATACAACAGACCTGGAATGCTGCTAACCTCATGTGGGACCCAAAAGAGTACGGGAACTTGACCAGCATCCGGGTACCTAAGCAGATGGTGTGGGTTCCTGACATACTTTTATACAACAGGTCAGATTATTTACTATTCGAATATTTTTTAACATTCGATTACTGAAAGTCAAATTATTGAACATTTGATTATTTCACATTCGATTATTTAATACTCGAATATTGTACATTCAATTATTTCACATTCAATTAATTAGCTTTCAATAATTAACTTACGATTATTTGACTACATATATATATTCTTACTTCTATAATTTTTTCATTATACCATTGGAAAAGGACGGGGGAGAGGGAGGGACTGCATGTTTCAAATGATTAGAACCAGCTGATGTTTCGTTTTACTATGGAGACCTCCATTTAATCATGTAAAATAAAAACGAGTGTTTAAATGACTAAACATCCCCTTTATTTCTCTACATCTCAAACAGTGATGACAATAAACCCATTTGTTTCTCCACATCTCAAACAGTGATGACAATAATCCCATTTGTTTCTCCCCATCTCAAACAGTGATGACAATAATCCCATTTGTTTCTCCCCATCTCAAACAGTGATGACAATAAACCCCTTTGTTTCTCCACATCTCAAACAGTGATGACAATAAACCCCTTTGTTTCTCCACATCTCAAACAGTGATGACAATAAACCGCTTTGTTTCTCCCCATCTCAAACAGTGATGACAATAAACCCCTTTGTTTCTCTACATCTCAAACAGTGATGACAATAAACCCCTTTGTTTCTCCACATCTCAAACAGTGATGACAATAAACCCCTTTGTTTCTCCACATCTCAAACAGTGATGACAATAAACCGCTTTGTTTCTCTACATCTCAAACAGTGATGACAATAAACCCCTTTGTTTCTCCACATCTCAAACAGTGATGACAATAATCCCATTTGTTTCTCCCCATCTCAAACAGTGATGACAATAAACCCCTTTGTTTCTCTACATCTCAAACAGTGATGACAATAAACCCCTTTGTTTCTCCACATCTCAAACAGTGATGACAATAAACCCCTTTGTTTCTCTACATCTCAAACAGTGATGACAATAAACCCCTTTGTTTCTCCACATCTCAAACAGTGATGACAATAAACCCCTTTGTTTCTCCACATCTCAAACAGTGATGACAATAAACCCCTTTGTTTCTCTACATCTCAAACAGTGATGACAATAAACCCCTTTGTTTCTCCACATCTCAAACAGTGATGACAATAATCCCATTTGTTTCTCCACATCTCAAACAGTGATGACAATAAACCCCTTTGTTTCTCCCCATCTCAAACAGTGATGACAATAAACCGCTTTGTTTCTCCACATCTCAAACAGTGATGACAATAAACCCCTTTGTTTCTCCACATCTCAAACTGATGACAATAAACCCCTTTGTTTCTCTACATCTCAAACAGTGATGACAATAAACCCCTTTGTTTCTCCACATCTCAAACAGTGATGACAATAAACCCCTTTGTTTCTCCACATCTCAAACAGTGATGACAATAAACCCCTTTGTTTCTCCAGATCTCAAACAGTGATGACACTTAACCACTTTGTTTCTCTACATCTCAAACAGTGATGACAATAAACCCCTTTGTTTCTCCCCATCTCAAACAGTGATGACAATAAACCGCTTTGTTTCTCCACATCTCAAACAGTGATGACAATAAACCGCTTTGTTTCTCCACATCTCAAACAGTGATGACAATAAATCCCTTTGTTTCTCCACATCTCAAACAGTGCTGACATTATTCCCTTTTTTTTCTCCACATCTCAAACAGTGATGACAATAAACCACTTTGTTTCTCCACATCTCAAACAGTGATGACAATAAACCACTTTGTTTCTCTACATCTCAAACAGTTGATGATAATAGTCCCCTTTCTTTCTGTACATCTCACACAGTGCCAGCGATGGTTTTGATGACACGTATCCCACCAACGTGGTTATCAACTACAACGGCAACTGTCTGTGGGTGCCCCCGGGCATGTTCAAGAGCACCTGCGCCATAGACATCACGTGGTTTCCGTTTGATGACCAACGCTGTAACCTCAAGTACGGGTCCTGGACACACGAGGGCCATCTCCTCAATCTGACGGCCGACAGTGATGATGGCGGGGACATAAGTACTTTTATAAGGAACGGGGAGTGGATGTTGTTAGGTAATGTCCCCCCTGAACATAGCTACATATGGTTGTTGTTAGGTAATGTCCCCCCCCTGAATATAGCTACATTATGGATGACTTTATGCATTGGATCCCTGAGTTTATTTACATATGGATGAAGTTAGGTAAAGGATCCTTGAATTTATTTACATATGGATGTTGTTAGGTAATGTTTCCCCTGAATATAGCTACATATGGATGACGTTAGGTAATGGATCCCTGAGTTTATTTACATATGGATGAAGTTAGGTAAAGGATCCTTGAATTTAGTTACATATGGATGTTGTTAGGTAATGTCCCCCCCTGAATATAGCTACATATGGATGACGTTAGGTAATGGATCCCTGAGTTTAGTTACATATGGATGACGTTAGGTAAAGGGTCCCTGAATTTAGTTACATATGGATGTTGTTAGGTAATGTCCCCCTTGAATATAGCTACATATGGATGACGTTAGGTAATGGATCCCTGAGTTTAGTTACATAAGGATGACGTTAGGTAAAGGGTCCCTGAATTTAGTTACATATGGATGTTGTTAGGTAATGTCCCCCTGAAGTTAGCTACATATGGATATTGTTAAGCAATAGGCCCCTGAGTTTAGCTACATATGGATGTTGTAGGTAATGGCCCCTGAGATTAGCTACATATACATGTTGTTAGGTAATTACCCCTTGATCTTAGCTACATACATATGTTGTTAGGTAAAGGCGGTTGATCTCAACTACATATCCCCTTTACGATCATCGTTAGCGAAGGACAGTTCTGTGGTCAGCTAAATATTAACTTAAGAGAGTTGTTGAAAGGGCCCTTGAGCTCATCTATATAGAAACTTAAAGAGAGAGAGAGAGACAGAGAGAGAGGGAGGGAGAGAGAGATGAGAAAGTGAGAAAAAGAGCGAGATATAGAGAGACGAGAGATGGAAAGATAGAAGGACAAATAACAATACAAAATCTCCGCTCTGTAATTAAACAACGCAGAATGACTAACACCGTAAATATTCCCCTCCCCCCACCCAGGCGTACCTGTGACCAGAAATGTCCAGTCCTACGACTGCTGCCCAGAGGTCTACATCGACCTGACGTTCACCATTCACATCAGACGGAGGACCTTGTACTATGGGTTTAACATCATCATACCTTGCGTGCTCATCTCTTCACTCACCTTGCTGCTCTTCATCTTACCACCCGATGCTGGAGAGAAGATTTCATTGGGTATGACGCTACCACTGCAGTGAACGTGTTGACGATAGTAATGACATTTAGTTCTCCATGTGTTTCGAATAAGGAATGCCATGATACTACAATATAATCAAAAGAGTAATAATAACAAATAATAATGATAATAATAATGATGATGATAATAATAATGATGATGACAAACCCACTTAAAGTTTGTAAAGTTAATCCGAAACTAAAATGGCATTGAACAGCTGTCAGTGAATGAGCGAGTAAGAATTTTTTGGTGTTGATTAGAAGGTGGGGAGAAAAGAGGAGAGACATAGAGAGTGGGAGGGAGAGAGATAGAGAGGAGGGGGAGGGAGAGAAAGCGAAAGAGAGATTTGGAGAGAGAGAGAGATATGGCGAGAAGGAGAGACAGTGAGAGTGGGAGGGGGAGCGATAGGGAAGAGAGGGGAGGGAAGAAAGAGAAGGAGAGAGATGGAGAGCGAGAGAGGGGGTGGAGAGAAGGAGAAAGAAAGAAAGAGAGAGAGAGAGAGAGAGAGAGAGAGAGAGAGAGAGAGAGAGAGAGAGAGAGAGAGAGAGAGAGGGGGGAGACTAAATGTCTCTCTGTTCTTGAAAGCGCATCTGTGTGAGTCTAGAGAGAGAGGGGGGGGGGGGAGGGAGAGAGAAAGAAAGAGAGAGAGAGAGAGAGAGAGAGAGAGAGAGAGAGAGAGAGAGAGAGAGAGAGAGAGAGAGGATGGAGACTAAATGTTTCTCTGTTCTTGAAAGCTCATCTGTGTGAGTCTTCCTCCAGGTGTGACCATCTTGTTGTCTCTCATGGTCTTCCTGCTTCTCGTGGCGGAGACGATGCCACCCACATCTGATGCTGTTCCTCTCATAGGTAGGTCAAGGTCGATGCTAGAGGCACACACACACACACACTCTCAGCCTCCACCACCTCATGAAAAAAAGAAACATAAATTCTATTTTAAAATAAACACTGTTTCAAA
The DNA here is from genome assembly GCA_964033795.1 of Lymnaea stagnalis. NCBI lineage: Eukaryota > Metazoa > Mollusca > Gastropoda > Lymnaeidae > Lymnaea > Lymnaea stagnalis. Next base: position 4,049,550 of record CAXITT010000005.1, read on the forward strand.
CGTTGTGTCATGCATTAGAAGAATCGAATAACACTGTTTCAAACGTTGTGCAATGCATTAAAAAAATCGAATATATGTATATACAATATATCGATAAATTCCCCATACGATTATTAATATTTGCTAGGCCTACCCTTTAATGAGACATTATTTAATTTTATGTTTATCATATTTTACTAGTCTCGATTTAGACAGATTTGTGAGTAATTTTATGTTCAATGTCTCACAAATCTGTCTAAATCGAGACTAGTAAACGACGATAAGATTAAAATAATGTTGATTTATACTCGACTTTCTCCACGGAATCTTTTTGGAATTGCGCTTAAATTTTCTGGCAACAGTGACAGCATCATTGGCAGACTGAAATTATTGGCAGAAAGAAATTATTGGCAGACATATTATGGGCAGACAGAAATTATGGCAGACAAAATAATTGGCAGACAGAAATTACTGATCAGTTGTCAAATGATACATTTCCGGTTTAAAAAAATCTTATAACATATGTGCGGCTCTAGTAAAATGTATGTAATCGATTACTTAAAGAATACATCAGGTTAAAACGTTAAACCAACAATCAGATGATGATTATATTAATCAAATCAATAACAAAATTTGCCCCACGCGTGGAGTGTCCAATCAATGAACAGATAAGATTTGTCCAATAATTCTGACGCTATAGAAAAGCCCCGACCCTCCCCGTTGCATAAAGGAGTCACCCGATGTGAACACGAACAGCTGATTAGACAACTTGACATTTGGACGACCCACTTCACTCACGTCACTGCCAGGTCGTGAACTGAAGCGCCCCCACAACCCACCCCCCCACCTCTTTCCACTACAATCCTAAACATTTGAAATATTTCGATGGCAAGGATTTCCCAGGACAAAGCATTTTACAGACAATATTCCGCTGTTGCGTGTTCAAAAACTAATTGCGACACCACGAGTAAACGATAACACGGGATGGACCCATTACAAATGAGGTTCATATTTTTATTTTGATGACTTTGTTTAGAAATTTCGTCATTTTATATTTATATAATTTTATATGTGATGTAAGTTTTATGTAATCCATTTCAAGAATAATAAAAAACAACGAAAAAAAAAATAAATAAAAAAATAAAAATAAATTTATAATAAAAAAGTTATATTATAGAGGTTGGAAGACCTGGGAATTGAACACATGGGTAAAGGGTTACAAGCGCGTCATCTGTCAGTACTACCACGGTTTCTGAAAAGCAAATTTTAAAATTAAATTTAAGATTAAGAATGAATCCGACACTGCCTGGCGATATTAACTTTCCTTTATATATCTTAATTAAAGGGAAAAACAGTTAACATAAATTACGTCCCTTGCCGACGTCAGCTACTTTGGCTTCACCTTTCTGTCTTTATAATACAAAGTTTAAGAACCGAGTGGGTCACACAAGTTCGCACTACAGTTCTGTAAATAGACTCGGTGAAATAATGTTCTTTATGTCGGGGGATGACAGGAAATGGCCAATGCTTGTTTGGTCATCTGTGTGCCCACACACGATGGACGCGATGAAATGGCCTGGCCATATTTAATAAGTCAAAGTGACCTTGCCCCCCGGCAGACGATCCCATTAACGTAGGTAACCACGTAGAGATGAGCCGATACTCACGACCATTAAATACGTCTGACCCCCAGGCTGGACATCAACACGAACTTAATACCCGCCGGTCTGTGGGCATTGGATTACAATTAATCTATGGATGTTTACATATGGGAGAAAGACAGGGAATTGGAGTTGAAAGTGGTTGAGAGAAAGAGAGAGAGAGAGGGGGAATGCTATAGATAGATAGATAGATAGATAGATAGATAGATAGATAGATAGATAGATAGATAGATAGATAGATAGATAGATAGATAGATAGATAGATAGATAGATAGATAGATAGATAGATAGATAGATAGA
>CAXITT010000005.1:4051574-4094676 GCA_964033795.1 Lymnaea stagnalis
ATAGATAGATAGATAGATAGATAGATAGATAGATAGATAGATAGATAGATAGATAGATAGATAGATAGATAGATAGATAGATAGATAGATAGATAGATAGATAGATAGATAGATAGATAGATAGTTAGATAGATAGATAGAAAGCAACACGGAGAGAATATTTTAATTAAGTAATTGTTTTAATTAGTTCAATTTATATATCCCCAGTTGACCTTCAGTGAATTATACCGTGAGAGTAGTTCTCTTTAAACTAAATATATTTACTTACTCTCAAGCCCCGTTGGAATATAAATTTTAAAAAAAAGGAAGTGTCGTCTTCAGAAGCAGACATTCATAGTCTAGTTTGGAATTTGTTTTCTTTTCCAGAAATTTCTCCTTTATTAAGTATTGTTGTTTTTTTTCTTCTCCATCACCGTTAACGATTTTACGACGTTGGCTCAATCTCAATATATTTAATTCTTAAATTAATAAGTTTGCCGTAACACATATCGGAGTTTAAAAAAATCCATTAGTGCAGCATCTGGGCAATTTAAATATACATAATGTGTATATGTGCCATTTTCGCTGGCTATCATAACGAGATTTTCGAACCTTATAAGAAATGCTGCTAACCTTTCAAAGTTACACAATTGCAGATACCAAGATCCACCACAACAATATGAAGGAATCGGTGTTGAAGTTATGATATAACAAACAACAATGTGCCATCGGTTCCCAACAATCTTCCATCGGTTAAGACCAATCTTCCATCGGTCCCCAACAATCTTCCATCGGTCCTCAAGAATCATCCATCAGTTCCCAAAAATCGTTCACAGGTTCCCCTAAAAGCCCTCTATTTTTTAAAAGCGCAGAACAATTTTCAATGTTTTTAATATTTGTTAAAAAAAATAATGTTTTTTTTTCAAGAGTGCCAATAAAAAATGTTTAAAGGGTGCTGTTTAAGAACTTATAAGAGGGTCAAATTTGCGTTAATCTCACAATGCGTCAGTAGAAGGTTCTTAGCATTAAAGTTGACCGAGAACTTAAAAGTTAACTTACACTGGTACAGCATTCAGTTTTTGGATGAGCTAGAATAGCTAGAATATATATATATATATATATATATATATATATATATANGAAAAACAGCATCCCCTGTTGTTGAGAAAAAACAACTGCCAGTGGTAACACCAACCCAAATGCTTGGACAAGGAAAACTCTAATTTAAATACTAAAGGCAAATCTACAAGTTAACCAGTTATGAAGAAATATATATATATATATATATATATATTTATATATATATATATATATATATATATAAACATACTTGAAATGCTTTGTCAGGGGCTATTGACAGACCCTTCCCCCTCACCCCCAACTCTTTGCTATTTCAGGTATCTACTTTGCTTGCATCATGGTGATGTGTTCTTTGTCCATTGTATTCACGGTCCTTGTGCTCAATTTTCACTACCGCTCACCTGACACGCACACCATGCCAAGATGGGTGAGTACTGAGTACTCTAACCTCTGCCGCCATATATACCTTTTAAACGTTTTTAAATACAGATTAACACCAGTCTCCGAATCCCCGAGAAATCGAAATCTTAAATGTTACAATAGGGCTTGTCATTTCATGGCGGAAATCTATTAATACTGCTGTAACATCCGGGTACTCCGGTCGGACAAAATGTCAACACAGTTCCGTACTGTACTACTATGTTAGCGAAGTGGCCCTTAGCCTAAATCAAAAATTGTTTACAACCATATCTTACAAAATATTTTACATACTTTTTTTACTGCTATTTGGTGAAATTGGACTTCATTGTGCGTACGGCACATGTAACAGTGGCTCTAGATCAGAGGTTCCCAAAGTTGTATATATCGACCCCCAGGGGTTGACGACAACTTGCAAGGGGTCTATGTCAGAGAAAAAAAATGAATACTAGATAAGCAGGGGTCTACCCAAAAACCGAAAAAAAAACATGGCAAGTGGTCTCCGAGACAAAACAGTTTGGGGACCTCTGCTCTAGACTCCAGATACAAGGATCGTCCGAACGATATACTGAAACACATTATCAGCTGTCATGTTTTGAGAAATATTTGTCCGACTTTCTAAAAATAGTAACACTATGACTTTTCTGGCCTGAGAAGTGATAAACCCTATAGCCCTAAATTATGTTACAATAGCCCTGCATTATGTTACAATAGCCCAGCATTACGTTACAATAGCCTAGCATTATGTTACAATAGCCCTGCATTATGTTACAATAGCCCTGCATTATGTTACAATAGCCCAGCATTATGTTACAATAGCCCAGCATTATGTTACAATAGCCCAGCATTATGTTACAATAGCCCTGCATTATGTTACAATAGCCCTGCATTATGTTACAATAGCCCTGCATTATGTTACAATAGCCCTGCATTATGTTACAATAGCCCAGCATTATGTTACAATAGCCCTGCATTATGTTACACTAGCCCAGCATTATGTTACAATAGCCCTGCATTATGTTACAATGGCCCTGCATTATGTTACAATAGCCCTGAATTATGTTACAATAGCCTAGCATTACGTTACAATAGCCTAGCATTACGTTACAATAGCCCTGCATTATGTTACAATAGCCCTGCATTATGTTACAATAGCCCTGCATTATGTTACAATAGCCCTGAATTATGTTACAATAGCCTAGCATTACGTTACAATAGCCTAGCATTACGTTACAATAGCCCAGCATTATGTTACAATAGCCCAGCATTATGTTACAATAGCCCTGCATTATGTTACAATAGCCCTGCATTATGTTACAATAGCCCTGCATTATGTTACAATAGCCCAGCATTATGTTACAATAGCCCAGCATTATGTTACAATAGCCCTGCATTATGTTACAATAGCCCTGCATTATGTTACAATAGCCTAGCATTACGTTACAATAGCCCAGCATTATGTTACAATAGCCCAGCATTATGTTACAATAGCCCTGCATTATGTTACAATAGCCCTGCATTATGTTACAATAGCCCTGCATTATGTTACAATAGCCCAGCATTATGTTACAATAGCCCAGCATTATGTTACAATAGCCCTGCATTATGTTACAATAGCCCTGCATTATGTTACAATAGCCCTGCATTATGTTACAATAGCCTAGCATTACGTTACAATAGCCCTGCATTACGTTACAATAGCCCTGCATTACGTTACAATAGCCTAGCATTACGTTACAATAGCCTAGCATTACGTTACAATAGCCTAGCATTACGTTACAATAGTCTAGCATTACGTTACAATAGCCCAGCGTTATGTTTCAATAGCCTCTCATTATGTTACAATAGCCTAGCATTACGTTACAATAGCCTGTCATTATGTTACAATAGCCTAGCATTATGTTACAATAGCTTTTCATTATGTTACAATAGCCCAGCATTATGTTACAATAGCCCAGCATTATGTTACAATAGCCCTGCATTATGTTACAATAGCACTGCATTATGTTACAATGGCCTGTCATTATGTTACAATAGCCTAGCATTACGTTACAATAGCCTAGCATTATGTTACAATAGCCTGTCATTATGTTACAATAGCCTGTCATTATGTTACAATAGCCCAGCATTACGTTACAATAGCCTAGCATTACGTTACAATAGCCTAGCATTACGTTACAATAGCCTGTCATTATGTTACAATAGCCTAGCATTATGTTACAATAGCCTTTCATTATGTTACAATAGCCCAGCATTATGTTACAATAGCCCAGCATTATGTTACAATAGCCCTGCATTATGTTACAATAGCACTGCATTATGTTACAATGGCCTGTCATTATGTTACAATAGCCTAGCATTACGTTACAATAGCCTAGCATTATGTTACAATAGCCTGTCATTATGTTACAATAGCCTGTCATTATGTTACAATAGCCCAGCATTACGTTACAATAGCCTAGCATTACGTTACAATAGCCTAGCATTATGTTACAATGGCCTGTCATTATGTTACAATAGCCTAGCATTACGTTACAATGGCCTGTCATAATGATACAATAGCCTAGCATTACGCTACAATAGCCTAGCATTACGTTACAATAGCATAGCATTATGTTACAATAGCCTGTCATTATGTTACAATAGCCTGTCATTATGTTACAATGGCCTGTCATTATGTTACAATAGCCTAGCATTACTTTACAATAGCTGTCATTATGTTACAATAGCCTGTCATTATGTTACAATAGCCTGTCATTATGTTACAATAGCCTAGCATTATGTTACAATGGCCAAGCATTATGTTACATGCCAAGCATTATGTTACAATAGCCTAGCATTATGTTACAATAGCCTAGCATTATGTTACAATAGCCTAGCATTATGTTACAATAGTCTAGCATTATGTTACAATGGCCTGTCATTATGTTACAATAGCCTAGCATTACGTTACAATGGCCTGTCATTATGTTACAATAGCCTAGCATTACGTTACAATAGCCTTTCATTATGTTACAATAGCCTAGCATTACGTTACAATGGCCTGTCATTATGTTACAATAGCCTAGCATTATGTTACAATGGCCAAGCATTATGTTACATAGCCAAGCATTATGTTACAATAGCCTAGAATTATGTTACATAGCCTAGCATTGTGTTACAATAGTCTGGCATTATGTTTCAATAGCCTAGAATTATGTTTCAATAGCCTAGCAATATGTTACAATAGTCTAGCATTATGTTACAATAGCCTGGCTTTATGTTACAACAGCCTAGCATTATGTTACAATAGCCTAGCATTCTGTTTCAATTACCTAGCATTATGTTACAAAAGCCTAACATTATGTGACGTGTCACAGGTGAAATATTGCGTGTGTGGTTGGCTGGCCTGGTTGCTGAGAATGAAGAGACCCGGGGGCACGACCTCCATGAGGTCACTGAGCCAAAGAGCCCAGGTGAAAGACTTCAAACACGGGGCACTGGAGGAAAAATCCCGGAGTCTGATGGCCAATGTCCTTGACATGGACGATGACCCCAGGATGACCAATGGAAACACACCGGGATTTCTTTTAAAAGTAAACATGTATCCAGTGATTAATGTTTAATTAATCCAGTGATTTATCCGAGACATTCCCTGAGAAATCCAATATTGGTCGCCTAGTTAAAATTATAAAGCTACTCACTGAATAACTATCATTAGCCATTGATGGCACAAATTATATTTCCAAATATGTTTTTGACAACTCCTTGAACAATACACTGCTTTCTCCATCGATTCTGTTCACTGATCTTGCCACTCACTCCCGTGGTTATCATTTTTCTTTCAATAAAATAAGTTAGACATGTAGCCTTCCCCATTGTCCACCCTGACATGATCCTGTGGTATGTATGTTACTTCAGATGGAGGAAGGGATTGGAATAACACCGTCTGCCGTGCGACACGACATCACGTGCATCCTGCGCGAGCTGAAGAAGATCACGACCAAACTCCGGAAGTCGGAGGACGAGGATGACGTCAAGAACGACTGGAAGTTTGCCGCCATGGTCATGGACAGACTTTGTTTTATCGTCTGCATCCTCTTCACCGTTGGCTCCACGCTGGCCATCCTCATGTCGGCCCCGAATTTGCTGCCGTAACACGGTCGAGCTAGAGCATTAAGACACGATGTAGTACACTATAACACGTGACGTCAGACACGCAAGGGTTTGCAGCAACGTGCGATGCTTTACACACAATTGATTGCAGATGACAAGTTGACAGTGGAGCGAGCTGCCGCTAAATCATCCTGCTAGTATGTAAAGTTTACATGCATAACTGTACGGCTTACCCATACTTTGTACGGTTTTCAGATGTTTTAAAATGTGTGTGGCTGTACATAATTTAGTACGGTTTTTCAAGGATTAAGAAAAAAAAAATTATCATTATTTTTTTTTGTTAGTTATTTTTTTGTGTGCACATTACACAACAAATTCATCTTATTTAAAAAGTAAACTTCAAATTCTATTGGTCCGTACAAAATGACATTTGGCCTTTTGTTTGTATCAGTAGGCCATCTAAACAGAAAATGTGAGCGAGGGTCGGAAAATATCTACGTAATATACCGGAAGCTCTTACGGGAATCCTTTCTTTGGGTACTAAAACCGTTATTATAGGTACGTTTGTATAAAAATCTTAGCAGGAACTGCAGCGTTAGAAACTAGTGTTCTTTTAACATCTATTTAATAATTTAACATATTCCACATCACATAAAAATGAAAACCTTTATGAGTAATTATGCTAATTTCTAATCAATGCCGGTAGTGTGACGTCACGAGTTTTAACATCTATTTAATAATTTAACATATTCCACATCACATAAAAATGAAAACCTTTATGAGTAATTATGCTAATTTCTAATCAATGCCGGTAGTGTGACGTCACGAGTGTTATCTTCTTCGTTTGTAACAGCAGCCCTGTGTCACGTTTGAAGCAGACGTCACTAAGAACTGTTCATTGCATTCGTCACGTTACATTTATATGTTACTCCGGCGAGAAACTTTCAATTACGTGGGTGAACCTAATTGTTTTTTTAAAGGATGAAATGAGAAACGCATCGGGGGGGGGGGGTCATTTCGAACCCTAAGTGATTGGCTGACCGACACCCTGGAATTTTATCGATGCGCCATCAATCGGATGATCACTTGAATATTTTATAGTTCTTTTCTCAGCCCAATCATGTAGACTCTATAATTTATCGGATGAAGTTACAAGGAAAGTTACTTGGAAATGTCACAACGATTGCATCTAGTTAACATTGCAAAATTTAAAAAAAAAAAAATACACTTGATGTTTTGGTTTTCAAACTAATCAAGATATTTTGAAAAAAGCATAATTTACATACTTTCAAAATATGGATCATTTACTTTTTTTTTTTGAAAATGAAAAATTTCTGACATTATATATTTTTTTCACCTTTCATTTTTACTGTACACTTTTTCATGGGCTGTTGTACAGTTTTTTTGTGTGGAAATTTCGTACAATCTTTGATGCCGCAGGTTGGCATGACAGAATATAACATTCATTGATTGTCTTTTTTCTTCTCTAGTTCCACACTCTATATTATTGACCTGCTTACTTATTTTCGGAATACTTTGATTTATTTAGGGAGAATAAAATCATCATCCATAAAACAGCCATAAAATGTAAAATCATAATATTTAACATAATATATTATAACATTTTTAAAAAAAATCCATTACTGGGCTCATAAATAATTTGTTTCACCAAAACACCCCTTAACGGATTAAGATACAAAACCTTCTGAATTAAGATTTAAAAAAAAACAACAACTTCTAATACAATATAAAAAAAAAAAACAAAAAAACAACCACTTCTTATTGAAGATACTAAACCCACTCATACAAGAAGCAATACCTCTGCTGTAGTATGTGATTATGATCTATTACCTCCCCTTGAAACCGTTCATTTAAAATTACCTTGGCGCACGCAGCGTTTATTGAATTAACTTATAAAAATATCATAAATCATTTATTCTAACCACATATTTTATTGATACTTTCAAAGTTGATGTATCGGCAAGTTTCAAATAGGAATGCTTTGATGAAGCCCGAAAAAAAAATCAATTAAACCTTTTATCGCCATATTAATGTGCATATAGACGAATTTTTACTGCTAAAACTATTTTTAAAAGTTTTTTTTTGTTTTTTGTTTCAAAGCTGCTGCAAGTTGAGACCTTAACTAGAGTAGAGAGTGTCAAAAAAAACAATCATAAAACTCACAAATAATGCAAATTAAATAGAAATGAACACTTGATTTTAAATGTGGACATTAATCTCAAATTTGACCAGCCAGCTGATTTCGCGGGTATTTCACATGAATCTGCCGGTCAGATCAATTTAAATCTCCCATTCTCACAGCGAAAAAATCCCGACGATCCAAAACTGACCCACAATAAAATGTCTCAAGTCAACTACCTGACGGTAACTCCGCACCCCCCCCCCACTCCAGCGCCACCTGGCAAAATCGGGAGGTTTAGAATAAATTAGAATAATTTATTGGGCTCCCATTTACTTACAGCTGGCTGTTCACTTTTATATGTCAGCGTCAGGGAAGTTGGAATGAACAATTTGACTTTTTTAATTAAATGCTGAATGGATGTGTCTTGAACTAATCGATTCACGTGCCACGTGTCTGTGTGTGTGTTTGTGTCGGTGCGTGTGTTTGCTTCTGTGTGTGTGTGTGTGTGTGTGTCTATGTGTGTATTTTCACATACAAAAAAATTGTGAATATCTCAAATATGACACAAATATTTCACTGTTGAAGACTGTACATATAGTGTGTTCAATGTATCTCACTAGCTGTTGCACAGGGTATGTGATCGGTTGTTTTTTGGCGAAAACAGGACTGAAGCCCCCCTTGCCCACCCGTAGTTACGCTTTTGATGGGGTAGTTCAATGAGCTTTTAAGCAAACACCTTACTAAAACCACAAAATAATTCTGACAGCAAATAGGCTTTAACACTTGTAAAAATCCAGATGAGTCAATGATAGTCATTGCGACAACGTCCTTTCTTTTATTTTAAAGCAAACCAACCTTCTCAAAGTAAATGTATAGAATAAAAAGGTTTGCACATTTTTGCAACAATACTCAGAAAAAAAAAACCCATTACAATATGGATGCCCTTTGCTTTGGACCGAAACCTTACTGTGAGCTATTAATGATATGTTGCCTGCATGTTGCAAATTATGGTCGATTTTGGTCAAATACAGGGTTTAGGGGGAATAGAACAAACAATAAAATAAAATATTGATGCACCACTTCCAGATCCTGTTGGCTTGTTTATTCCAGGCCCACCCGAAGAAACATTTGCTTGACACGTGTTTAAAACATTCAACATTAGGGCATTTGCGCAATACCATAATGACACATACATGTTTTGTCACGTTTTGTAGTCTTTTCTATCACCATTTTTATGGTCGCCCCGACGATTCTATTAATAGACTTCTATTAATAGAAATGATATGATTGCACTTCAAATTATCATTTCACCTCCACCATCAAAACATTTTTTTTTTTGTAATTAGACTTCAATGTATGATTTATTTAATTTAGTTGTCTTAACTTTATTTGTGGGAGGGGTGGGGGTGGGACTAGTATGAATTTCTTCGTTACTGATTTTCATATTTGACTTTTACGTTAGAGTTATTTTAAACAATGCATTAGAAATGTAATATTTGCATAGTTGTTAAATAGAGTTAACGTTACTTTTGCATCACGTGATACCAATCTGTTCAATGTGGTGACTTTGTGGAGAAAATTCTCCCTTTTATCGATCAATGTATTTTCCCCTTTCAAAATATATTTATTATAGATTAAGAAAAAAATTAAAATAATTTTTGTATTTTAATTCTAAAAAAAAATATTTTTTGAAATAACATACGGACATCTTGAAGAAAAAAAAAGAGAAACAACTTAGTTATTTTGAAGTCAGTCCCTTTAACCTCCAGATGCTTCTATTCCAAAGAATATTTGAAGTTGATGAGCTGATTTCTTGCATTCGTAGAGATTTGTTTAAAAATGTTTTCATATTATTAAGGTATTGTATCGAGGTTAAAATATGTTCATGGATTTTAATCTTTGTATTTTCTTTGACATGTTTTCAAACATCCTGTAATGTCAGACTGAACTATTTTTGCATGTAAGATAATATTCACATCAATTAAAATAAATTTCCTACGTTTCAAAGTCGTCCGTGTTTTTATCTTGCTGCAACACTGTCAGGATTCTGCCTTGTAGAACTACTTCTACCTAAATAACCCCTCTTGTCCTTTGGAGTGGAAGGGTTAAACTAAACACCAATGGAAATGTGAAGACGAGAAAACTAGGTCCAGTCTAATTTAAAAAAAAAAAATCATTCTTAAATCATAGAATCATTTGTAACTGCACGTTGAACAATGTCTAGCTTTAAGAGATCGAAGAGTCGGAAGAAAGTTTACTAATCAGACCCAGTGTACGAATTTCATAATTAGTAATTTACATGAATTGATTTGTTATGAATTGACAGTGAATATAAACTTGTAACTTTTCAAAAAATTTAGAGAAAAAAAAATCCCACAAAAGCAAGTTAAGCGTTTCTCCACCAATGAATTGGCCTCGTTTATTTACGTGCACAATTTCATGAACACAAGCCGATGCCATTTGATGCACTTTTGTGTGTTAAGCTTTGCTTGTAAAGGGACCTTTTGTTGATAGCTTTATAACACATAAATACCTTATTTATTTTGGGTCTGTGAAGCCGTAGGAAGATATTTTAATTAAATTAACAGCTACTGCATTCATTTCATTTGTTTCGGGTCTGTGAAGCCGTAGGGAAGATAATTTCATCAAATTAACAGCTATTGCATTCATTTCATTTGTTTTGGGTCTGTGAAGCCGTATGAAGATATTTTAATCCTATTAACAGGTGCTGCATTAATTTCATTTGTTTTGGAAGTAAAGCTTCTAAATGAGAACGTGTGACAGGTGTAATTAAAACTTGAACTTGATGTAGACTTCAGTGTCGGCGCAAACTCCTTATTGGATTAATAGTTTTAAATTTAAAGAATGTTAACTAGTGCACGTGAACGTAAAGCTAAGTTAACGAATTTCATTATTTTTCAGTAATAGTGCATTAAAAAGAAATCTATATTCTTTAAAAAAATCTATATACTTAAAAAAAAATCTATATTCTTAATAAAATCTATATACTTAAAAAAAATCTATAATTCTTTAAAAAAAATCTATATTCTTATTAAAAAATATATTTTCTTTAAAAAATCTATTTTCTTAAAAAAAAATCTATATTCTTAAAAAAATCTATATTCTTAAAAAAATCTATAATTCTTAAAAAAAAGTCTATATTCTTATTAAAAAATTTATTTTCTTTTAAAAAATCTATATTCTTAAAAAAACAATCTATATTCTTAAAAAAAATATCTAAATACTTTTTTAAAAAATCTTGAACACAGGCAGTTGACAACAAGTAGAAATAAACATTAACACTTGTCCTGTCGCTGTTTCCGTATCTTCGCGTTTTTTTGTTGTTGTTTGTTTAAGAAGTGAACAGTTTTGATGTCCTGGGACCTTCTTGAGTCCTAAAACACAGACTTTGTTAAGGTCAATTAGTATTTCTATCCCCCCGCCCCCCCCCAAAAAAAAAATAAATAAATAAATACATAAATAAAATAATTGACGGAGTTTTCAGTTACTTGTTATTTAGGCTGTAAAAAATAAATTAAATGAAATTTTGAAATAAAAATTAGTTTATTGTAAAAGTAAGCAAAAGACATATTATATATTTTAATCTGAAAAAAAAAAAACAATTTGGAATTTTATTGATCAGAAAAGTGGCGTATGAGGAAAAATACACGGAAAAGGGATAAATGAATTGACAGGAAAAAAAGCATACAGAAAAACTATGTCTTGCGAACAAAATAGGTCCTTCACAAATTCATATGTGTAAAACAAACTGGTACATAATACGTTGAGACTGATACACTTTAAATACATAAGGGAATGATGTTTATTACAAACATTGGCGTCGAAATTGGTGACATTGATATAACAAAATATAACATGTCATGAACACAACTCTATCTACTGAAGCTTTATACATATAAACACATAATCTTGATATTTGATCATTATTTTAAAGTTCAAGCAGTTAGGAAACAAAAGAAACAAACAAATCATGACTACTCAGTAATGTATAGATAGACTGTTTATTAATGTATTGAATATTTAAGTCATTGATCAAATAAATGCAATTAAAACCAATTTATTTATATCTTTCTCAGTAGCATTGCCATGCAATCAGCAATCTGAGCAAGTGGAAAGAATGTGATTTAAAGTGTATAAATGTACATGTGTTTTAAAAGGAAATATAAAAATACTGATCTCATAACCCCCTGCACAAGAAAATTTCCTGCCAGAATCGGCCTCATTAGCCATCTGCGCACAAACAGACAGAACCAGCTTAAATCTGATGATTAAAGTGGTCATGGTCGACTACCGACTGACGAAAAACAATAACAATATATGTCTATCTATCTATCTATCTATATATATATATATATATATATCTATATATATATATATATCTATATCTATATCTATATCTATATATATATATTAATATATTAATATTTTGTCACAGTGCCTGATTTTTTATGTCCTTTCTGTCAGTCTCTACTCCTCCGATATGGTGTTGATAATTACTACGGATGTGAATCCTAAAAAATCTGGTACTATTTTGGTTTTGACATATTTTATTCTCTCCACGAATAGCTCTTAAATTACTGCAGTAAAATGTTATTAGCCGATATCATTCCACCATTTTTTTAACGTTGCTAGGTGAGACTGTAAACCAAAAGACTGCTAACTAATGAAAGTTAACAATGTCCTAGATTCGTTTCTCCAAGTCAACGGTAATACACGAAATGGAGTTCCTAAATATGTCAACTTGTTTTTAGCCCACAACGACAATATTATTTAACATAGGAAGAAGATTTACAAAACTTAAACAGACTAAATAAACGCAAAATTGAAAATGAAATGCAAGTGGTTTCAACATCATAGACTCAACAGCCAGTTCCCAACTTGAGATTGCGTTGTCGGTGTTTGCTGGTCTTAAGATGCAGTATGTGCTCTATCGTGATTGGCTGATCTCCAAAGCCGTTGGCGTTACTCTCACAAATCAGCGGTTGCCGTGGTGATACAACAGTGGTAAAGATACTGGTATTTTAATTCAATGAATGGCTATGGTAGCGTGAATCTTTAAAAAAAAAATGGTAAAATGATGATGCGTTAAGTTGACACTGTCTGACGCCGTCACACGGTATGGATTTTGGAAACATGATTAAACTGTTGGAACATATTCACCAGTGCACAAGGACGCGGATAAGCGCACTTCTTCTTCACTCTCCAGTAAACATGACACCTGTAGATGAAAGCAGATGGATGGCAGACGGGAAGGTTATGGGTAGGTGTGAGGGAAGGGGGGGGGTTGAATGAGGTGGTGGGCAGGTGAGCAATTGTCGGGGTGGGTGGGGTCAAAAAGAAAATTAAGAATTACATCAATTTTTGCGACTTTCATGTACAAAAGTTAACCAGTATTAACCAGTAGGATGATAAAATCAAAAAAACTTTATGGCTAACGTATGTTTATATGTCAGTTAGTTCCCTGAACCAAATACTTCATGGAATAGGTTTTCAACGAAGCTGTTTCTAGAACAGTCATAATTTAAGTTAAAATCACCGAAGTTATCAGTGGTTACATGTCGCCATAAAGCTTAGTGGTGTTCGTGTTGGGCCCTGTCTCGTGGGCAGTTCATTCAACTATACATTTAACCACCCAGAATGAAATATCTTTGTGATTTTGCTATTGAGATATGTGCCCTCGCTACAGACCCAGTTTTACGACTAAACACGGGATCCTGTATCGACAGGTCGTAGACCGCGGTCTCCAGACTGTGACACAAATTATCACATACGGTGACAGCACACTGGACGCCTATGTGGATTTTCTTTATATCAAATTGTTTTTTTTTAAAAAATTATTTCATATATGAAAATTCAAAAACTTTTCAAGCGCCTATGCGATATTTATGAAACATAAAATAAAATACCTTCAGGGAGACGCTCACGAGGCGGCTCAGAACAATCACTCGAACAACAGTCCCCGCGCCAACTTCATTGACAGTGTTAAAGTATTCGAATGGGATCACAGAGCTTTATTGACACGCCCAAGGAGCTGACGGTCTTGAGTCGGTGCCGTAAGGTCAAAGTGCTATTTTCCACGGCCGGTGTGAACTAAAGGCGCTCTATACCCGTCCGGTTGGTCGGATGTTTAAGCAGACGTTATGTAAAGAGTTAATCCACGTTTTGATTATGTCCAGTCCTCAGGTAAATAATGCGCCCGTAGATACGCAGCTAGAACGACGACAGCGATCAAAGAGGTTGGTGTATAATATAACATTAAAAAAAAAAAAAGCTTGCATGGGATGAATCTTGTTTAAGAGGATGCTTCTTGGGGGAGAAGGGAGGATCTTGAAATGTCTTGAAGGGAGGTTCTTGAAATGTCGTGTAAATCCCTTTAAATAGTGTCTTTATTTGTAATAGAGAAATAATACAGTCGTCGCTCGCCACTTCGGGGCTTTGACATTCAATCTATCGCGGTTTTTTTCTCCAAATATAACATGTATTCATTGACCATGACAGTGAAAATTACGAAGCGCGCCCGGTTGTCTTAGTCAGCTCTACACCCCTGTATTACAATTAAAATTGCTGTAAGTATGGACTGTAGGTCTAAGTATCTGAGCAGCCCCAGATGGTCCAATAATGTTTAAAGGTTGGCGAGCAGGTTTTCCTGCTCAAATGATGAACATTCCCAGGTTATAAAGAAAGAATCCTGCATGGCGGAAATTCAATTCTTGGGATATTCTGGAACGGATTGACCGCGATAAACGAGGGGCGACTGAACCAACGAGGGGCGACTGAACCAACGAGGGGCGACTGAACCAACGAGGGGCGACTGAACTGCAATTTATTAGACGCCTCTTCACACCAGGGCACTCGCGTTGGGTCGTCCAGGGGTCATTCACCCCACCCCCCCCCCACCCTCTTGTCAGATAAACACCTCCGTTAATCCAACATCTACCCGTATGCAGAAGAAGTGAATAAATCAAATGTTGACCCTTGTTGGTGTTAAAAGAATCTTTAGAGGTCATGTCTTACAGAAACAAATTGTAGTCTCTCATTGGTGGTTTCTTTTAGTGCTCTCTCTCTGAATGAGTTTTCGTTTTGTTTCTTTGTGTTTTGAAAGAATTCAACCGTGAGAAAGTAGTCATAAAGGTGCTTTGATTCAAATCCCAGTTTACCTGCCACAGCCCCGGTGACAAAGTTTGCCAGGTTCCCGGCGACGAATGCCCGGAGGACCAGTGCGATCACGTCAGGCTTCCTTTCTGGACACATCGGTATCAGCGTCCCCATACAGAAGCCGATGGCGGGGAAGGCAGAGATGCCGCACAAGGCGTAGGTGGTGATCACTTCGGAACGCTCCTATTAGAGATAAATTAACCAGATGAGCTTAACGTGAGAAGATCAAAGCTAAGATAGAGCAGGTTTCGGTTTGTTTATTCCGTTGTTTGCTGTCATCAGATGCATTGTGATATTCAAGAGCTTTTAAGAAAGAACCAATTTTATAAAATGACAAAAAGCATTGCCTCGTAAGTTTTGAAAACTTCTCAGATGAACACAAACTAGGAACAGGAATTTTCTATACAGTAGTGAATTTCTATAAATCAAACAACTTAGTATTACAGGGCGGAGATACCACGTTAATTAACTATTTCATGAAATACTTTTGACTTGCATTTGATCTCGCTGTTTAATCTGTAAGACTATCATGTTTACCGTCATAAAACCATTCAAAAGAGTTGTATTAGTGGCTTCCAGAATAACGTCACTTCCGGATGTTGACCACGTGCCATTTACATTCGTCACATAATCCTCAAAGATACGGCGGTTCTGAAATAAATATATATGTATAAGAAAACATATATTTAAATTTAGTGTCATCTTTAATTGAAAAAATATTTAAACTTTTCCATTCAATAAAATGATACCTTGTAAAAAAAATTGAAGAAAAAGAACCACATACATACTATTTTCACTTCGAAATAAGAACAGTTTGACTCCACAGGACTTACTTCGATCATCTTGCCCAACTCTGCGTAAGCAACAAATGGCGTAGCAAAAAACTTGATTCCTATCAATGAACCGATCTTACCACAGTCAGCCGGTGGCGCCCCCATGACATAAGACAATGGAAACAAGATGTAAGAGCAGATAACCTGATAAGGAAATAGAGCATTGAAAAATAATAAATTTCTAATGCATATCTCAGACTTTCATATGAAATGTTGAAATCGTCTGAAATTGATCAAAGCAGTTCAAAGACGCAAACAAAGATAAACAAAATGCCGAAAAAGTAGGCTTAACGTCGCTTAGGTGATTTGATACAATTTAAAAGGATTGCAATGTTAGTGACCCACATCAAAGGTCATCCCTTGGATTCCAGCCCGTTGTCCGATCCAGACTAAGATAAAGTCGATGAGGTTCAGCATTGACACGAAGGCCATCATGTTGACCATGATTGACGCCACGAGTTTGGTGGAGAAACCGGCTCCGTCCGAGGCGGCTTGTAGGAGATTCTGAGGCGACCTGGGCGTAAAATAGTTGAGTAAGATATGGTTGAAAATTAGATAATCGTAAGTGAGATGTCTCTTGTAAAACGAAGGAACTCTTCTAATGATTTGATACTTTTTAACAATGCAAAAACTTGACCATAACTTAAAAGCTTATAATGATATCGATTAGAAAGTCGGTTAGTATTTCCAAGAAATGTTTCATTTACTCTTCATTCCTCATCTTGATATTTCTCTGACTCTCGTAGTTGACTCTGTCCACTTCCGGGTACATCAGCTTTGATATGGCGAGGGCTGCCGGGGCGGATATGACGGCCGCAGTTAAAAGATGGCTGGCAGGCGCCTAAGACGAAAACGTAGACACAACTTTACAATTGCGTTATAGAGCTAACATTGTCCATAAGGTTTGGCGATAGGCTACTTTAAAAAAAAAACAGCATCACCCGTGGCCAAAGAAACGCACTAAAAAGTATTTCAAAACGAACAACTCACCCCAGACTTGATAAACATTGCCATGAATGCTCCAGATATGCTGGCAAACCCACAGGTCATGATGGCATGGAGTTCAGACCTGGTCACAGTGGGCAGGTAGGGACGGATGAGAAGAGGGGCCTCTGACTGACACACAAGAAATTAGGGTACATATTATTGGGTGTTTTATAATATATGAAAAATGTCGGCATGTATCTCTCCGGAGATCTTAATAGGGTAAGTATACATTAGGGTAAGTATACATTAGGGTAAGTATACATTAGGGTAAGTATACATTAGAATATCAGCCTGGTGTTGTGTTGTATCAACCTATCAGCTAAATCACAACTTACCAGACCGATGAAAATATTGGCGGCTGCAACAACAGACTCCACCGGGCCCGTCTCTAAACATATTGAGAGTACCCTTCCAATTTTGAGGACGATAAACTCCAGAACACCGAAGTAATCCATGACAAATATACAGGCATTGAAGAAAACAATAACACCGGCAGTCTGTGACAGATACAAAGAACAAAATAACACTAGCAGTCTGTGACAGATGCAAGAAAACAATAACACAAGCACGTACAATCAGTCTGTGACAAGCTGTGACAGAAACAGATCAAATTATTTAATTGTTCCAATACGTTGTCATATATCTTCATGTTTCTCATATTTTAAAAGAAGGCACATATAACAGGATTGCCAGTGATGACTTCATGTTAAAAATGTTAAATACTTAATGCTTATAATTTATATATTTAATACCAGTCAAATAAAGATGGCTACTTTAGATCAAATTTATTTATTTAGGCATTTTTATATAGCGCTTACCATAAAGCTCTTAACGCTTTACAATTATGAAAAACATGTAAACTAAGTAAAATAAAAATGAGACACTAGGATAGTAACTACTATACTATAGAAACAATTAAAATGGCTATAAAACGAGGACACTTTGGCACGTTTTGGCCATACTTCAGGATCAACCCGAAACAGAAAATGAGGCAGGGCAAGGAGGGTGCATCACAGGTCATAGGCGGACCTAAACAGATGAGTTTTAAGGGACTTTTTGAAAATGGACGAGGTTTCACAATGACGGATATGGAAGGGGAGCTGGTTCCAGAACGTGGGCCATTTTGGTTCTTGGGATTGAGAGGGTTCTACTGTCAATGGAAGAACGTAGTTGTCTTGTGGGATGAATGCACACATTATTGTCAACGCAACATTAAACCAAGACTAATTCAAAAAAAAAAAAAACTACGTTAAGATATGTTGCTTGTTTATGTGTACAAGTTTGTACATGACCACACATGACCTCACAACAACGCAGTACAATGCAATACGGGCAGGAACCAACCTCAAAGAAGAACCCGGCCCTCGCGGACCTGAAGCTGTCACCGAATACAAAGGTGGATCCCTTGTCGGAGAGGCGGACGAAACCGTGGACCAGGTCACCCATCCACTTGAACGCCTCGTAGCCAATCACGGTCCTCAGGGTCAAGGTCGCGAACACGAACTGTATAATGAATCCCCAAAACACAGGATGCCAGTTGACCTGTGCAAAAAAAATGGTGCAAATAAAAAAAAATCGGAATACAAATTATATTTTTTTTAATGGGAGATTTGTTACTAGTAGGCTCCCCGTTTTTTATTTTTTAAAGTCACCTTTGAACGCAGGGGGCGCGCAGACATTAGTTATATAGCTTAGCCTATGTTATCTAGACTAGCACGGCTCATAACTTGGCTTTCAGTGTCATTTATTTTTCATATTACATGACAGTATCTCGTCTAAATAGACTGACATTCAGCTCATTTGAATAAAACCTAGACATAGGCTACAGGCAGAAACCAAGGAGGCAGACGGCTCACCGTCGACCAAGATGTAGAGAAGGAATTACACCAGCTAGGGGTACGCACATGGAGAAGGAATTACACCAGCTAGGGGTCCGCACATGGAGAAGGAATTACACCAGCTAGGAGTCCGCACATGGAGAAGGAATTACACCAGCTGGGGGTCCGCACATGGAGAAGGAATTACACCAGCTAGGGGTCCGCACATGGAGAAGGAATTACACCAGCTAGGGGTCCGCACATGGAGAAGGAAAGTCATGAATCGATCCGATTGGAAGGATGTAGTGGAGCAGGTCAAGGCGTTACATAGGCTGTAGCGCCACTGATGCTGATGATGATTTGATATATGTTTAAAATGTCACCTGCATGGTTTCGTGAGCATATTCGGAATGTAGAACTATAGCCACCACGTCAATACCTTGTATTTCAATATCGCTGACTCTTTTCTTTTTACCTACTATTTTAATTGTTATTCATTGGGATATTTATTTTTCATTGTATTTATAATAGATTTCCCTCTAATCTTAAAACTGTTTTTTGTAGCTTAGTCGTAAAGTAAATCGTGATGTTTTGTCTTCAATAAATTTCATCATTATTCTTTATTGACATATAATTCGTATAGTCTAATCTTCTTGATCTTCACCATAGTCCAGCGTACTTCTGATCAAAATAAAAAAATTAAATGCAACCACCCCCCACCCCAAAAAAAACAACAACAACAAAACAAACAAAAACTGCTACTACTACTACTACTCCTATTGCTGCTGCTTCTGCTACTGCTACTAATACTACTAATACTTCTATACCCACGGGAATAAAGAATAAAAGCAAATTAATTACAATTTATGGCAACATATCTGTAAATGGAAACAATAAACATACTTTTTTTTTACCAGTAGTCCATAATTAACCTCCATTTCCTTTAGCGTTTCTTTCAGGCATTTCCCCCCGGAGAGGGGGCATTTCAGATTTTCGGGGGGAGGGGGGCAGTACTAGTGGGTATTGGCCAGAGGCGTAGCTTAGGCGTGGCAGATGGGACATATTTCCCGGAGTGCCAGACTAGCGGGGGCAACAAAAAGGGTTTTGATTGTATTTGATGGTTGAAAATAATTAGTTTCAGAGTGGAAAGGGAGGGGGCGTAAAAATGAAAAATGTCCCCTGACGCCAACACTCTAGTTACGCCCTTTCCAGTGGCGCAGAAAGGAGGAGGGTGAGGTTTTTCACCCAGGTGTCTCTTTTTCGTTATATGGAGGTTTGGCATTTTCGGACAACTGTAGATTTTGTATCTAAAGAGAGTGGCAAAAATATTTGGCCCCCATTGTGGCACAAACAGTAGCTACGCGTCTTAGGCAGTGTGTATCTCGTCACGAAAATTATCTATTATTTTCATCGGGGTGTCGGGTAGAAATTTTGAATACAATGTTTCTTTCAGACAATTTTGAGGTGACATTTTAAACTTTCGTGTGGGCAGCGACACAATAAGCCATACTAATGCTCGGCAAAGCCAAGTGGAGAGTATGATTGCGGAATCAACAGGGATTCCCAGTACCCCCCAAAAGCACTGATGCTGCATACGACGACCTTTGTGAGTGGTATCCTCACAGTGGCAAAGAAAACAATTCCAAGAACTAACGGGAACCTCAAGTTCCGCCCCTTTTGGAATAAAAGGTTGGCTAAGAATAGAGCTCGGACCAAAGCTGGAAAGTTGAAGACGGCCGCTGCTCGTGCGGCATACAACAGACTAACGGCAGAAATCCGAAAGGAGGTTGATAGGACGAAAAAGGAAAATGGGTTGGGACATGCAGGAAACTCGACCTGAAAGACGGCAAAAAGGTCTGGCGATTGATGGACCCGTTATCCTGCACGGGAAATCTGCGTACGTTGCAAACGACGACAGGCACGGCTACCACAGATGCCAAAAGTGCCGAGGCTCTAAACAAGCATTTTGCAAAGATCAATCGGAAGCAGAAAGAGAGCAGAGAGAGCCAAAACCTTAACCGTCTCCGGCGAAATGGAGAAATGGCCCAGCAGTGGGAACCGCATGCAGAGGTCTTTACCGCACCTTTCACTGTGGTTGAATTGCAAACCGCCATCGACAAGAGCGACGCCGCCAAGGCACCAGGTCCGGACAAGATCTGTAACGAAATGATTAAAAACCTTGGCACGATAGCTAGGACAGAGCTATTGTCAAACAGATCGTGGTAACAGGAATCCTACCCAGAGCTTGGCTTAGCGCTACCATCGTCCCTATTCCCAAAAGAAGGGAATAAACTCGATCAACCGACCGGCTATCGTCCAATCTCTCTAACATCGATGTTATGGAAGGTAGCCGAGAGAATGGTTAACCAGAGGCTCTACTGGTACCTGGAGAGTACCGAGAGTCTCAGCCCAATACAGGCGGGCTTCCACAAGGGAATGCAGCATGTAGACCTGGTGCTCAGTCTTCTCCAGTCCATAACAGATGGGCTCCAGAAAAGGTCCCATGCGGTGGCTGTATTTTTTTTTTACCTCCGACAAGCCTATGACCGATTCTGGAGGTCCGGTCTATTGTTGAAATTACAAAAGTTGGGAATAACTGCAAATATGTATAGGTGGATCTCCAGTTTCCTAACAAACCGGACGATTGCCACAAAATTCGGCAGTGAAACCTCCAGGAAAAGAACCCTTGAGGAAGGGCTCCCGCAAAGGTCAGCCCTCAGTTGCACTCATTTCCTTGCATACATCAATGACCTGCCACAAATTTTAGCAACCAGTGCTGCTATGTATGTAGACGATTTGGTTATCTGAGTACCTGTAAGCATGTCCACCGCCCGCAAACGCTATTACAACAAGACCTCTCTGCTATCAACAGGTACATGCGGCGGTGGCACCAGGAAATCAACACCGAGAAGACGGTCTATTCACTCTTTACCAAAGGGCGGACCATTTTCAAACAGGAGATCGAGCTCAAGGTGGGCAATGTAGCGCTCAAAATGGGACAAGCAACTGGTTAACCTGGGAGTCAAATTGTATCAAAAGGTGCAAATGCATAATTTTGTAAAGGACCTCTGCTCCCAGGCAACCGCCAAGCTCAATCTGGTGAAAAAATTGGCTTGCACAAGTTGGGGCGCGGTCGCAAGTACGCTTAGAGCTCTATTCCTAAGCAGTGTAAGGTCAGTGATGGATTACAGCATGCCGGTCCAATCCTTTCAAGCAAGACCGCATTGGAAAAGCTGTACCGAATCCAGAATCAGGCTCTGAGATTCATCTGTGGTGCTTTCAGGACCACACCCACAGCTGCTGTAGAGGTCTTGGCCAATGTAGAACCGCTACAAATTAGGAGGGAAAAAATCAATATTAAGTACCGAAGAGAGGTACCGGCGGCTGGACAAAAACGAACCGGCCTTCCAAATGAAGAATAACTGGTTTGGCGGCAGGCGACTAAAGAGGTCCTCTTTAATGCACCAGGTCGTGCAGCTGGAAAGGACAGTCGCTCTGCCCCAAAATAGAGAAAGTCTGACCCCAATACCAGTTAACCCGCCATATGCGTAACCCTCACGTCCCTCTATACATTTGGCTTTGACCGATGCAGCAGTGACGAAACGTAGTCCTGAACATGTTCAGAAAGCGGCTGCCCTTGAGACCATGGATGTGTTCGCACACCAGTGAAAGTGTTCATGGACAGCTCTACCAACTTGAGAGAAAGAACTGCTGTTATGGTGCGCTCATACTGTATCCAGCGGGATGACCACCAAAAGAAGAGCTCTCGGGGCCCTGTGGGACTGCAGCATCAAATTTCGATGCGGAGCTCATAGCTATACACAGGGCCTTGGAGAGAATACATGACACATGAAGGGGAAGGAACATGCGGGGCTTGATGTAGTTGTCTACTCAGACTCAAGATCTGCTCTCGAGATATTGGGAAAGAGACAGGGTACCACACACTTGGTCGACGTCATCACCAATGACGTATGCAAAATGGGTGAACTAGGGGGCAAGGTAACAATACAGTGGACACCAGGCCATGTCAACATCAGTGACAATGAGAGAGCGGACACTCTGGCGAAAACCGAGGCTGCCCAGCCTCAGTCAGAAGTACCAATGACTTATTTGGGAATTTAAAACTGGCTGGCGGACCAATTCATTTTTTGCAATTTAAGTTTTATTTTACGATGTTTTGTTATTTTTGACCTGGCATACCATGTCTTTCATGACATGAATGGCAGGAATAGTGTAATCTCTAGTCATGAAACAGGTTCATAACCGTGGAGTACAAGTGGTTGGGTAGTCACTCATCTCTCAAAATAGAAGTTACGTGTTTGAGGACACTCCGATAGTTGCGTTGGAAAAGTTTAGCTACAATAGTTGATATGAACTTTGGTTCTGTGGGTCGATGAAAAGTTTAAAAAAGTATGGTTAAGAGGTGTTATGAGACAAGAGTAAGACATAGTAGTGTTTGAGTGATGTTGGACATATTAATAATGTTTGAATGTGGACTTGGACTTGGACATCACTTATCTAGCATCTACTCGCTTAACTAATCACTCTTAACTAGAACTCATCACTTAACTAGTAGCTACTTACTTAACTTATCACTGTTAACTAGAACTCATCACTTAACTAGCAGCTACTCACTTAACTAATCATTGTTAACTAGAACTCATCACTTAAGTAGCATGAAAGATGTTGAAAGAGTTGAGATGATCAGAAAAAAGATGGAGGTAGGAAGAGCTGTTAGATGAGACGAAGCTGGACCTGTCGTAAAGTTTGAAGGGAGGCACATTTTTAGGTGTGGCGGGGAAAAAGAAACTAGAAATGGTTTTTATGATGTGGAAGATGGACGTTAGACAGAAAGTTAGTTGAGCGTTGTATGGAAAGAGTTTGAGAGAGAGGCTAGCTGAAAAGAAATTTGTGCCTTGTAAAGATTAAAAGTTGCATTTGAGAACTAAAAACTGCATTTGAGAAAATCCAGATGTCCCCGCAGTTGGTAAGACAGACAGAAAGTTAGTTGAGAAATAGAGGAAACGAGTTTGAGAGAGAGGCTAGCTGAAAAGAAATGTGTGCGTGGTAAAGATTAAAAGGTTGCATTTGAGAACTTTAAAAACTGCATTTAAGAAAATTTAAAGATGCCTTTGAAAAATCCAGATGTCTCCGCAGTTGGTAAGTTAGTCAGAAAGTTAGTTGAGAAACAAGACAAAACACTAGCAGTGGGTTATGATGTGGTAGCTGGGCATGATGTAAAGTTTGAAGGAAGGCACATTTGTTAGTTGTGACGCGGAAAACGAAACTAGTAACGGGGTGTTATGATGGGGTTAGCTGGGTCTGTTGTAAAGTTTGAAAAGTGGGACAATTTTTAGGTGTGGTAGGGAAAAAAAAATTAAGCGTCGCGCTGAGACGAACAAGATTGTTAAGGTTGTTATGTTATGGTAGATGGCCATCGTAAAGTTGGGTCGGGAAAGGGAGGGCCCCTTTGTTGAGCGGTGGGTGGGAAAAAGATAAGAGTCGAGCTGAAGGGGAGAGATGGGAAGGCACATCTGTGCCAAGCGTTTGTTAGAGTAACCTTCGTGACGTTTGCACTTGTGAAAATCCCGATGTCCCACACGGTTGCAAAGTTAAAGAGACTTGTGTTTGCGATACGAAACCTCCTGTGAACTAGACTAAAGAGAAATTAATCGAGTTGCAGGATAGATGAGAGATCCGTTTAACATTTGACCCGCTTCATTGATTGAGACCCTCTGGATTCATTTTATCATGTTCAGCGCAAACTACACGTGGTGTTGAGGGAGAGCAACCAGTATGAAACACACAGATAAAACAATCCTACTTAAAAATTGGACATTTCTTTGTGGATAACTTAGCTCTCCGTTACATTCTCACTGGTCTGGTGCAAAGGGACATTTTTACCACCACCGAGCAGGAGGACATTTTGAGTCATAAGGAAATTAGATCTCATTGTGAGTTATTCTTGCTGACGTTATTAAACTCGGGTTTGGATCAAGCGTTTCAACACTTTCTTGATATCTTCGAAACGGATTTTGCCTTTGTCCGTGAGAGGTTGAATGATAATGTAGAGGAAATGAGTCATTTAAAATGTCTTACAATCTAAACAAAACGTGAAAGTGGATTTTCCTTATAGCCGTTTCTTTTTCACTTATTTTTGTGTTCCAAGTGTGGAAAAGTGTTACATAACACTATAAGTCGATATTGCAAGAGTGATGGAAGCTAGTACCCAGACATTTTCCAACTCACCGTTGAATCAAATTTGTCGTGAGGCAGAGTCTAAGGCAGTAGATGTACTTATTAATTTTGATCAAGTGAATCCTAAACAGCCTCCTAATAGATATTGTAGCACCTTGCGGCGTGCCGTGAAAGAGCTGTCAGATCGGCATGATTTAGTTTTTACCGGGTTGGTCAACAGACTAAAACCAGATGAAACAAATGCATTTCCAACTTTTGTTATTGTTGCGGATGAAATCTTTGATGATGGACAAGTAAACTGGGGAATGATTGTCTCTGTTTATGCCTTTGCTGCCAGAGTTGCTAAGTATTACATTGACAACAATAAATATGAACAATCTGATAAAATAAATGAATCATATTCTTCGAGACCCATACCTTACCAAAAGAAGTTTGCATTATTTGTTGGAAAATATGTTGCTCATACTTGACAAGAAGAAGCTTAAAACATCTGTCATGAGTACAAACCATAACCCACTAAGCCTACAAATATAAACAACACACAACAAAAAAAAAACGCTAATTAGGAACCAACTCGGTCCTCAAACTTGACAAAAAGAAGCTTAAAACCACCTGTTCTGCCTACCGATCCATATAAAATGAGAAATGTTTGTTAGAGAATCGACCCCGACATAGTGATAACCACTTAAAATAAATAAGAAAACTAATTAAAATACAAGAAAAAATATTAAAAAATACACTCAAAACACTTTGAGAACCTCTCAAAAATGAGAAATATTTGATTACTCATCAATAAAATTTAATAAACTTATCCTGTTACGACAGAATTATTCCATAACAAGAAAAAACTCGTTATGAGTCACACATAATAATAGCCACTTATTAGAAAATCGACCCCCACATACTTTGAGACCCATTTAAAATATACAAGAAAACTATTAAAAAAAAATATACCCAAAATACTTTGAGAACCATTCATTAGAAAATTGACAACAGCTGCATAGAAAATTGAGAACCACTCAATAGAAAATTGAGAACCACTTGAAATATACAAGAAAACTAATTAAAAGACAAGATAAAATAAAAAATACAAGACAAAAATGACCCCCACCTCTTGAGAATCACTTAAAAATACAAGAAAAAATAATTAAAATCAAATTACACAATGAGAATACTAATTATAAAAATTGACAACCACTCAATAGAAAATTGAGAACCACACATTATAAACGTATATAATTAAAAACCGTCCTACAACAACACGTGAAAAATCTAAACAATACCTCTTTTGTTATCTATAGTCTTTGATGTCGTATTTGATGTCGTATTTGATGTTGTTTTTTAAAATTAATTACAGCGTTGCACAACAATTCAAAAATAATTAATAAATCAAAGGGAGGTAGCTTTTATAAGCCAATTACAAAAAAGTAATTATCTGGTTATCCAATTTTCGGGTCGTTTCCTAAATGATCTACTACTTCCCGGGAGAAGCCAGTGCAGTTGGAGGACTCTTTGTGAGGAAATGGTTGTATGGCTCAGCTCAACAGATGGAGTTGATAGCCAATTTACTAGCCGGGGTCATAAGAGAGTAATCTCAGACCCTTACCAGAATATGTGTGTTAGTTATGGAGGGCCATTCGGTCAACAGGTGCTCTAGAGTCTCCAGGGCCAGGCTGCAATGCCGGCAGTTAGGATCCTTGTTGTTATTCAGCCGCCAGAAATATGTGCGCAAGGGGCATCGGTTTAAAAAAAAAAATCAATTTTTTAAAGTTTAAATCGGTTAAAGCACCAGATACTGACTGTTCTTTTAAACATTTTAGAAACAACAATTGAATCGTTTTTAATTTTAAAAAAAAATGTTATATTGTTGTACACATTATATTTTGGGGGGGGGGGGGGTTTTTTTTTTTCCACGGGTGGGGGGAGAGACAATAAAAAAGCAAGACATTAAAAAACAACTAAATTATTTTAATTCTCGAAATCCTCTTGGTACAAATACGTTTTGGTTTTAAAAAACTTCGGTTTTTAACATATTTTAATCTCGCCCGACATGATAAGTCTTTGAATTTCTTGATCTTTGTTTTTTTTTTCTTGTTTTGTTTTTTCCTGCTGAAGAAAGTATCTAGACGAAAAGTCCTATTGATTATGCATTCTTTTCCATATCCAGTTCTACTATTTCATTGAATTGGACAATATCAGAAAATTGTGCATTTTAGACGTGCAGACATGTAGGTACATTTAAATGATGTTTGATAGCTCAAGACCGAACAACAAGACCAGTCAGTGTAAAGCGATCAAGAATATTTCACAAAACAGACTCTACCCTGCCTGGGCTGGATGACAGCAAAATAAATGGCATGACCTTACCCTGCTTGGCCTAGATGACAGGACAGTGAAGGACATGACCTTACCCTGCATGGCCTGGTGGACAGCTAATGAATGACATGACCTTACCCTGCCTGGCCTGGATGACAGCACAATTAATGACACGACCTTACTCTGCTCGGCCTGGATGACAAAACAGTGAATGACATGACATTGCCCTGTCTGGCCTGGATGAAAGCACAATGAATGACAAGACCTTACCCTTCTTGGTCTGTATGTCAGCACAATAAATGACATGACCTTACCCTCCCTGGCATGGATGAAAGCGCAATGAACACTACGACCTTACCCTACTTGGCTTTGATGACAAAATGAAGCAGGACACCAGGAGACTGAATATGCCGATTACGGCCTGTCCATTCTGTGGGCTGTATGTGATGACGTCAATGCCCAGATAGACACAAAGCAGGACAATGGCCAGCACGTAAAGGAAGCTTAGGAAAAAAAATGAAAAGACAATAATAACTTTTTTTTTTTTTTAACCGCACGAGATAAAACCCCCTACATGGAATATTCTAGATTTAATATTGTTTTGTTTGTTTTAGCCAGGGGTGCCCGCACCATATCGGGTGTTGTGAGCAGTATCAGAGGGACGAGGGAAGACCCAGAAATGAAGGTTTAGATGCATTTTTATTAGCCCTTTTGATCGTAAGGAGTGCGGGAAATTTATTTATTTAGGCATTTTTTTAATAGAGCTTACCTTACAGCTCTAAGCGCTTTACAATTATTCAAAATATGTCAACTATTTAAACTGCTAAAGTAAAATAAAAAGGAAAAAAAACCAGAGACACTAGAATAGTAACTACAATAAAAATGACTATAGAAACAGTAGCTTTAACATTAAAATGGCTATAAAAGCGAGTACACTTTGACACGTTTTGGCCTATACTACAGGATCAACCCGAGACAGAAAATGAGGCAGGGCAAGGAGGGTGCAACACAGGTCATAGGCGGACCTAAATAGTAAACAGATGGGTTTTAAGTGACTTTTTGAAAGTTGACGAGGTTTCACAATGACGGATGTGGAAGGGGAGCTGGTTCCAGAACGTGGGCGCATGGAAGTAGAAGAAGCGTTCACCGATGGTCTTAGTTTTGGTTCTTGGGATTGAGAGGGTTCTATTGTCAATTGAAGAGCGTAGTTGTCTTGTGGGGGTGTAAGGAAGCAACAGTTCAGAGAGATAGACAGGAAAGTGAGTAGAGGCCGACCGAATTTCGGCTTCGGCTTCGGTTTCGGCGCCGAAAGTGGCCATTTTATCACTTTCGGCCAAGTTTCGGTTTCGGCCGAAACTGGAAAGTTAACTTTCGGCTTAATTTCGGTTTCGGCCGAAAGAGAAAAGTTAACTTTCGGTTTTTCTTCGGTTTCGGCCGAAATTGACTTTGACTTTCGGCCATCCGGCCGAAAGTTACTCAGGTTTTCAGTCATTTAATACTAAGCGAAAGCGATATTTAACAAAAAACTAAGCGACATTTAAGAACAAATTAAGCGATCTTTGAGAACAAACTAAATGATATTTATTAACAACAAACTAAACGACATTTATGAACAAACTAAACGATCTTTAAAACAAACTAAGCGATCTTTAAGAACTATCTAAGCGCTCTTTAATAACAAACTAAACGATCTTAAAGAACAAACTAAACGATTTTTAAGACCGAACTAAATGATCTTTAAGAACAAAACAAATGATCTTTAATGATTTATAAGAATAAACTAAGCGATCTTTAACAGAAGACTAAATGTTCTTTAAAAACAAACTGAAAGATATTTAAGAACAAACTAAGCGATCTTTATGAAAAAACTAAGCGAATTTACAACAAACTAAGCGATCTTTAACAACAAACTAATGCGATCTTTAAGAACAAACTAAACGATCTTTAACAACAAACCAGGCGATCTTTATGAACAAACTAAAGGACCTTTGACGACAAACTAAACGATCTTTAACGACAAACTAAACGATCTTTAACGACAAACTAAACGATCTTTAACAACAAACTAAACGATCTTTAACAACAAACTAAACGATCTTTAACAACAAACTAAACGATCTTTAACAACAAACTAAACGGTCTTTAACAACAAACTAAGCGATCTTTAACAACAAACTAAGCGATCTTTAAGAACAAATTAAGTGATATTTTAGAACCACATTTTTTAGAGACCCGCTTTCAAAAAAATAATATTTTGAATTAATTTCCCCTCCTCCCCCCCACCCCCCAATTTCTGCCAAATTTTCTCCTACCATGCAAATTTGAAAAAAAATTGTAAATCAATTTAAATTAGTTTTATATTAAAATGGTAAAATCCAAAGTATTCATTAGATCAAGGGTATCAAACTCAAATTGGGGGGGGGGGCGCAGGAGGTAGTGCCTGAATGAGAGTGGGCCGCATCAAGTAATCCACAAAAAAGCCATTACAACTGTTACAGCTGATCAACCTTTATAAATAACAAAAAAATCATTAAGGGCTCTCAAGGACTAGGATTCACTTTCATCCACCTACTCACTGTTGCGGGTCACAAATGGCTCGCTGGCCGCGAGTTTGAGAACCCTAAATTAGATTTTTATTTATTAATATTTACGATTATCTCATTTTTATAAAAAGAATGTAAATATTTATATTTTCCCACATCATTTTCGAATTTATATTAAAATGGTAAAATCCAAAGTATTCATTAGATCAAGGGTATCAAACTCAAATTGGGGGGGGGGGCGCAGGAGGTAGTGCCTGAATGAGAGTGGGCCGCATCAAGTAATCCACAAAAAAGCGATTACAACTGTTACAGCTGATCAACCTTTATAAATAACAAAAAAACCATTAAGGGTTCTCAAGGACTAGGATTCACTTTCATCCACCTACTCACTGTTGCCAGAGAGCTGGCATACAAATATATAGACATTAAAAAAAAAAAAATCAGAATTAGATTAGTCGGTGAGATTCGACTGAAACCGTCGCGGAGAGTCACGTTAATATATATGAGAATGGGGGAAACGGGCCGGCGAATTTACACTAAACTTTTCTGTCATGTAGCTGACCGCAAAATATCGTCTTGCGGGTCACAAATGGCTCGCTGGCCGCGAGTTTGAGAACCCTAAATTAGATTTTTATTTATTAATATTTACGATTATCTCATTTTTATAAAAAGAATGTAAATATTTATATTTTCCCACATCATTTTCGATGTAAGCAGAATGTAGGCGGGAAAAAATTTCAAAATATCTTAATATTTCGGTTTCGGCTTCGGCCGAAATTCATTTTTATCTTTCGGCTTTTCTTCGGTTTCGGCCGAAAGTCATTTTTAAACTTTCGGCCTTTTCTCGGTTTCGGCGGAAAGTCATTTTAAACTTTCGGCCTATTTTCGGCTTCGGCCGAAATCATAAAATCACTTTCGGTCGGTCTCTAAAAGTGAGGGTCAGTGAACGAGTTGAAGCATAGATTGGCAGACTTGTACTTGATGCGAGAGGATAATTAAAGCCAGTGGAAATCATTGCAAAATCGAGATGAGGGTGCGGGAAGTGTATTGAAATAAAGAGGGGTTGCGGGGGTGTAAGAAATGTTAAGAACCCCTGCTCCAGATAACGCAAATTTGTTAAGAACGTTTAAAATCTTTCTGCAGACGATATCCTAAATGTTAAGAATCAGACTTTTTGTATGCATACGCCATTCACATCAACCCTGTACTTACCACCCCCATCCATTACAACATGTCTCACAGGTTTTTCTATAGACCCGGGACAAGTGCTGGAAACAGCCAATGACTGCAAGAACTGTGTCACGGAGTTCATTCACTCCCTTACTTTGCGATTAAAACATGACACTGATGTCCTCTTTTCTAGCCTAATGCATGGTGTTGCATCCTACCCCATCCGGCTTACACAAACACACATTACACACGCACGCACGTACGGTGCGAACTGATACACACACTGACGTGGGGAAACGGAGTCCCGTCGTCCTTTCTATGCCTTATTTTTTTTCAATTAGAGCGTGTGGTTGACTTTGATCTCTTGTGACAGAACACGACAGAACCATGTTGATTAGTTTTAACAATCACTGGCTTGAGAAGGGTGCACGTGGGAAAAAGAATGCTTGTCATAGATCGTCGATGGGGAATTCCCCCCCCCCCCCTTTTTTTTTTTTTCTTTTTTTTTTGTGGGGGGTGTCCCCCCCCCCCCTTTTTTTTTTTTTTTCCTTATTTTTAGCTGATGTAGGCGGTTATCGGAAATTTGTTTGAAACAAATTTCGTCGACTGAAAATTGATCGACGGAAATTTGATCGAACTGAAATTTGGTCGAATGATTTTTTCAGTTCACACGTTAAAATTTTCGTCAATTTTTAAAAAAAAAATACGCATTATACCATTTCTTAAAATAAAATAATGCGTATAAAAAGAAATTTGACGCAAACTTTTTACGTGTGAACTGAAAAAAAGATACGACCAATGTTCCGTTCGATCAATTTTCCGTCGATCGATTTTCCGTCGACGAAATCTCTTTCAAACAAATTTCCGGATATCTTCTTCTTCTTCTTTATTTTAAGGGCCCACGATCAATGATATAGATATAGACTGATGGTAAATTTTTAACGGATTATAAATGAAGGACTGCGTTCAAGTTGTTTCTTAATGCAAGAGTCCACATACCGTGCTCTACTATTTCCAGCATATTTTTTATAGGAATGATGTACAGCATACCCGATGGAGTTGTATACTGGCGTTATTAAATACAAGTTAGCTACCAGATCCCATTTAAGTAACTTAGAGATTTATATGGATGGAAAGGATAATAACTTGACTGACGCTCTTAAATATTTTTTGAGATCATCGTATACAGGGCAAACATCAAGATGCATTTTGAACTTACTATCTTACGTAGGCTCGCAAACGTTTGATCTTCGGTGACGTGGCGTATGCAGTGTAACACTTCAAGATCGAGGCGTCGTATTTTGGTCCGCTAATGAAACCAAACGTTATCTTGACTATCAACGCCCCTGTAATGACAGTCAGAATATAGGAGCCCTCATCGTAATATCTGGGGATATGAAAATGCAAAGAAAGGAAACCAATTTAAAAAAAAAAAATGTTTGTTAGAAATGAGAGGGTCGAAATGCAAAGAAAGGTAACGTTTATTGAATGTCGTGTCGGGGGACTGGTTGTGGATGTTGATGTGGTTGTATCGGTTGATGTGGTTGTGTTGTTTGATGTGAATGTGGCGGTTGATGTGGTTAAGGTGGTGGAAGCGGTTAAGGTTAGGAAATTTGGGATAAGAATTAACTCTCTCTCTCTCTGATCCGTCTCACATTTACAAACATTTACAATTTTATTATTATCTTATGAAAAAAGCTTATTGTGAGGGAAAATCAAATTTTAACGAAACATTAGTCTCTTAAGACAAAATACAGGAGCGCATATGTTGCCTGCTGAATACGCCTCAACCCAACGCCCCCCACACCACCCCCATATAACAAGAAGAAAACATCTAACATAGGACCATTCATATGTTTGCTTTCAAATTAACGTTTTTAAGCCGATAGTCCAAAATAAATAAATAAAAATAGATTTGAGACCGGTAACAGTTGCACTTATGTGTGAAGTTCTCATCGTGATCTAACCGGATGAACAGCCTCCATTCACTTCAGACACCTTTCTCTTCTAGAGTGTAATAGCCTTAAGAAAAGACTCGAGTCTTATTCAGTAAAGTGCGGCCACGACACAGGCTCTTCAGCTAAGGGCAACCATCGTGCCAGGTTGACACAGCAGTTCCAAGTCAGTGGCTGGCCTTGCCCCGTTTTATACTTTCTAAATTACGTACATTTTATCCAAATAATGAGAAGCTAATTTTGTATAGATAATGATCAAGACGGTTGGAAAAGATGCAATTTGATACGTTTTCTACACAATTTATAAAATTTTTCATAGCCACTTTTCAATGCCCAAAATATTTTTTTAAAAAGTCACATCTCATCTTAATTAGCCCAAATGTTTATTGATTTGTAGATATTGTCTGAGTGAAAAGAATCTTTTGGCTTAACTTTAATTTGATATTTGTCGCCCACATGTTCTTTCAATTTAGAAATTTACGTCAAAAGTATATTGGTTGACACAATAATTCCATTAGATCTTAAAGAAGATTCAGTGTGAACTTTAAAAGTTTGGCGAAATGGAGCCAATTCAAAGCCAGACCGGTAAACAAACTTATATAATTTGTAAATATTATTTAGTGAAGGAAATCGCCAAGACCACAAAAATAGGTGGGTCTGTCTGCCAGACCACAAAAATAGGTGGGTCTGTCTGCCAGACCACAAAAATAGGTGGGTCTGTCTGCCAGACCACAAAAAAAAAAAAAGAAAAGATGCGTCTGTCTACCATGCCATACAAATAGATGTGTCTATCTACCTGGCCCCAAAAATAGATGTGTCTATCTACCTGGCCCCAAAAATAGATGTGTCTATCTACCTGGCCCCAAAAATAGATGTGTCTATCTACCTGGCCCCAAAAATAGATGTGTCTATCTACCTGGCCCCAAAAATAGATGTGTCTATCTACCTGGCCCCAAAAATAGATGTGTCTATCTACCAGGCCCCAAAAATAGATGTGTCTATCTACCTGGCCCCAAAAATAGATGTGTCTATCTACCTGGCTACAAAAAAAAGAAGTGTTTGTCTACTAGGCCATACAAATAGATGTGTCTATCTACCAGGGCCCCCAAAATAGTTGAGTCTGTCTGCCAGACCATGCAAATTAAAATCTGTAGGCATCTGTATTCTGCATGTAACAACATAAAGTGTTACATTGTCTATACCTCTAAGATAAGGCCACATAAAAGTTTAAAGTAAGGGTTTTCATCTAATAAAATGGTTTACATAAAAAAAACTAGGGTCCATCTTTTGTCTGGCACAACAATGGATGATGTCATAGAAAGCTGAGGTATGATGTTTCCATCTTTTGTCTGGCACACCAATGGATGATTTCATAGAAACCTGAGGTATGATGTTTCTTTTTTCATTAAAAAATATGCCAGCCGGTTGATTTAACTTTTAATAAAAAATGTCTAAAGCGTTACGAGAGCTGAAAACAGTATTATTTAATTTTTATGATATTTTTTTTTTCAATAAAGCCTTATAATTTGAAATGGTTATTTATCACTTTCAAAAATGTAAATTTCGTAAAAAATATAAAATTAGGTTATGCTAGACTTGAATTTATTGACAGGACAAAAGATTTTGACGTTTCGACTTAGAGCCAACATGAGAAAACAAGACAACAAGAAGTATAAGAAGTATCAGATCACAGTAAAAAAAAATAAATTAGAATGTCGTAACCGTTTTTACAAAAAGCATTTTTAACTTTAGCTTGATGTCGTAAACCATGTTTTGATATTAGAACATTTTCTTCGTGGCTCTTCTATTTCTTGTAATAAAAAGAAACCATCTGAAAGATCCATCTAAAACAAAATTTCACGAAAGTTAAGTTTAAAACCTGAATAATATGTTAAGCATGGTCAACATGCTTGTATCGTTAAGGTTAAAGTCCTGGCCATGCCAAGAGGCTTTTCACCGAGAGTTCTCCGGTACCACACTGGTTATA
Source organism: Lymnaea stagnalis (assembly GCA_964033795.1). Classification (NCBI taxonomy): domain Eukaryota; kingdom Metazoa; phylum Mollusca; class Gastropoda; family Lymnaeidae; genus Lymnaea; species Lymnaea stagnalis. Next base: position 4,086,271 of record CAXITT010000005.1, read on the forward strand.
CCCTCCTCAAACCCTCCTCACACCTTCCTCATACCCTCCTCACACCTTCCTCATACCCTCCTCACACCTTCCTCATACCCTTCAACCCCCGTTAGCCATAAAATTGAGCAACAAACAAGAATTATGTCATTAGACTATTCACCCCACCTTTTAATTTTCCTTTTTCAAAAAAAAAAAATAATCAATAAACCTTCAAAGATGATAACTGGACTTGGCATAAACCACAATCTTCCAATTAAACATCTATTTTAATTTAGATTTATTTTGCGACACAGATGATCGTTCGACATGTTGATTATACACTTCACAGAATGTCTTTCCTGTAGAACTTATTTCAGTTAAGTAGCTTGGGTTGTATATTATCTCTAGTTTTCGCGACCAAGTTAGATGTATCACAGCATTGTCATTGAGCAAGAACTAATAACGATGAACCACTATTAGATATTCTAAATTGTAATGACAACACCCAAAGTAGCCTGTTTTACTCACATGTTATGACTACAGCACACCAAGTAAGCAAGTGTACTCACTTGTTATGGCAACAGTACCCAAAGTAGGCTAGTGTACTCACTTGTTATGGCAACAGTACCCAAAGTAGGCTAGTGTACTCACTTGTTATGGCACAGTACCCAAAGTGGGCTAGTGTACTCACTTGTTATGGCAACAGTACCCAAAGTAGGCTAGTGTACTCACTTGTAATGGCAACAGTACCCAAAATAGGCTAGTGTACTCACTTGTAATGGCAACAGTACCCAAAATAGGCTAGTGTACTCACTTGTAATGGCAACAGTACCCAAAGTAGGCTAGTGTACTCACTTGTAATGGCAACAGTACCCAAAGTAGGCTAGTGTACTCACTTGTAATGGCAACAGTACCCAAAGTAGGCTAGTGTACTCACTTGTAATGGCAACAGTACCCAAAGTAGGCTAGTGTACTCACTTGTAATGGCAACAGTACCCAAAGTAGGCTAGTGTACTCACTTGTAATGGCAACAGTACCCAAAGTAGGCTAGTGTACTCACTTGTAATGGCAACAGTACCCAAAGTAGGCTAGTGTACTCACTTGTAATGGCAACAGTACCCAAAGTAGGCTAGTGTACTCACTTGTAATGGCAACAGTACCCAAAGTAGGCTAGTGTACTCACTTGTAATGGCAACAGTACCCAAAGTAGGCTATATATAGCACGAACAGTGTCACCTTGATGACGTTGCCGATCATTTTACAGTGGCGTTTTTGGAAAACTGTGACAGTGTCTTCGATTTTCTCCACCCACTTACTCCAGCGCCCTTGGGGGAATGCACCAAATTCATTTCCCGTTTTTCTTACGATGAACACTTCTGTCTCTGGAGACTTGTCGTGCGGATCTGACGTCAGACCGTTCGCTAAAACCCCCGCCGTGCCGTTTTCTTCCGAGTCTCTTCTGGTCTGAAGTGGGGATGACGTCATCCTATTTTCAGCTTCCATTTACCCTTTTCAACGAAAATAATAAAGGTATAATAAATGTATAAATATTTGCTAAGTTGTAGAATGTAAAACAACAACAACAATCCTAGATGGAAATACATCAAAGTAAAAATTCAATGCATGAGGGAAAAGTTCGCGATTGCCTGTGTCGCATTCTTTCGTTTCTGATCTATTGTATTTCTTTTCTGATAGGATTATCCAAGTCTTTAGAAAGCGAATCCCGCACAAAATAGAACCATTCCTTTAAATATCAACTGTCTGTTTCTCTTCACCTCATACCGGTCAACAACTGTGTCTTTCTAGGACCATGATTATTTCATTGCCGATATGTAGTTTTGAAATAGATCAATCGAATTTTATCCTTTCAGGGAATAGAGTCCATCTCAGTCAGGCTTATTTGTGGTCACCACTTTGAAAGGATTTTTATTTTTACATTTTCCAGTTGAACGATATCAGAAACCTTCTATTCGCTATTTTTTCTCATACATATGCTATTACTTGAACCGGCTCCAGACAAGGCGCCGTGGTCGTTGTTGGCGTAATTTCCACCAATGGGAGAGCTCACATTTGCTTATAAACCACAATGGGAGAGCTCACATTTGCTTATAAACCACAATGGGAGAGCTCACATTTGCTTATAAACCACAATGGGAGAGCTCACATTTGCTTATAAACCACAATGGGAGAGCTCACATTTGCTTATAAACCACAATGGGAGAGCTCACATTTGCTTATAAACCACAATGGGAGAGCTCACATTTGCTTATAAACCACAATGGGAGAGCTCACATTTGCTTATAAACCACAATGGGAGAGCTCACATATACTTATAAACCACAATGGGAGAGCTCACATATGCTTATAAACCACAATGGGAGAGCTCACATATGCTTATAAAACAACTTCAGTTAAACGATAGTGGGTGCATAGTATCATATTTACCACAGCTTAAATAAGATGAATAATCCATCCAGTCTTAACTGTAATAAGACATATCCGGAAATTTGATCGAAAGAAATTTCGTTGACGGTAAATTGATCGACGATAATTTGATCGAACGGAAATTTGGTCGAATTTTTTTCTCCGATTTTTACGTTAAAATTTGGCTTTAAATTTAATTTTGAACACATTATTTTGTTTTACCTTGTAGTATAGTGCGTTCAAAAAGAAATGTGAAGAAAATTTTAACGTAGGAACTGAAAAAAAAACGATTCGACCAAAATTTACGTTCGTTAAAATTAACGTCGATCAATTTACCGTCAACGAAATTTCTTTCGATCAAATTTCCGGTAACCGTAATAAGATGATTATGTCTTAGCACTCCAAAAATAAGAATCCATTATTTATAAATGTATACTTTATCACTATTAAGTGCCGCAGCGCTGGTCTGAAATTTTTGCGCCCAGGGACAGAGCAAGTTTGTTTGCGCCCTCTTATTCCAGTGTCTTCTCTCCCCTGCCTAGCATTGAACCACAAACACACTGATTATAATTTAAGAAAAATATATATTTAATTATTTAAATCAATAAATGTTTCTTTCTGCCTTCAATCACAATCATCGCGCCCCTTAAAATTGTAAACCGGGGCCTATCTCACCCTTTGTCAACCCCCAAGTTACGCTTCTTTCTCTGCTTTTGAATTATTATAGCTTGAAAGTACTAAAATAAGATGGCCATACTATAGCAATGCTGACATTAAATTACAACATCGTATAACCACGACATCATTAATATGAGAGAGATAAATTAAGAACCCCACCTGGATTGAAGAAATAGTTACATCCTAGCACTACTTAATACTGATGGTTATATCTTACTGCCGCGTCCTAACATGCAGGGTAAAATCTGTACAATATGTGAATATCATAATTACTTAATGACTTACGTAAGAACGAAATACACACTTTTTCCTATGTTTGTCTTGCATCAGTCCATATATATACACAAGACAAGGACAATCGTGGCCACAAACAGCTTTGGCGCCTGGCTGAAGTTATCACAACTCAAGCACGACCGAGTGAAGCGGGGTTTCTTTTTTTTATAACTCTGATCACCAAGCTCAATGCTGAACCATTTTAAAACACACACAAAAAAAAAAAAAAAAAAAAAACTGGCTGAAGTTAACACAACTCAAGCACGACCGAGTGAAGCGGGGTTTTTTTTTTTTATAACTCTGATAACCAAGCTCAATGCTGAACCATTTTAAAAACCACACAAAAAAAAAAAAAAAACTACAGAGTGGCTCTATTATTTCCCATTCTGTTGCTTATCGGGGAGGGACCAAAAAAGAAAAAAAGACCTGTTTTTGAACGGAGATCGAAGTGTCACCAGCTGGTTTTTGTAATTAAGGTAACACTTTCTCAACTCGATACAAGTCAGCAGCTTTTTTTTTTGGTCGTGTAAATGTCAAGGAAAAAAACAACAACGAAAGAGCCCCAACAACAGCAGCATTCAAGTTTTAATCATTTAAATCTTATAAAATTGGTTTCTTTGAAATGGAAATAAAGATGGCGTTAGTTGAACAAATAAAAAAAAAAAGTAACTTGTTTGATATCCATTGAAATCAAACATCAAATTGATATTAAAATCGGTTCAAATAATTCGTGAGACATCAGTAAAAAAAAAGGGGGCGAATTCCCAGCGTTGTTATCACGTATCCGTCATAGAAGAGGCTTACATTACGCAAATATCCTTTTTTTCGGTATTCGGGATATGCTGATTAATAGATTCGAGTTTCAAAGAGCAGTGTTTGGCCGCCAGCAGTGATTGATTCAGCTCACTTATTTATTCTAACGCTCCATAGAGACCGTTTCACAAAGAAAGCTGTTTGTACTTTGGCGTTGCTTTTTACCCATTGCGAATTTGTTTACGCATTTGAGTCAATGTATAAATTTGCAATAGAAAAAAAATGAACATGATGAATAGAAAAGCAAATTTATCAATGCTTCAAAAAGGGTGGGGCGGGGTGGGTGTGGGGGTGTGGGGGTTGGTGGCGGAGGTTGAGTGGGGGTTGTGGTGAAGGTTGAGTGGGGGTTGTGGTGGAGGTTGAGGGGGTTGGTGGCGGAGGTTGAGTGGGATGGTGGTGGAGGTTGAGGGGGATGGTGGTGGAGGTTGAGGGGGTTGGTGGCGTAGGTTGAGTGGGATGGTGGTGGAGGTAGAGGGGGATGGTGGTGGAGGGAGAGGGGGTTGGTGGCGGAGGTTGAGGGGGGTGGTGGGGGAGGTAGAGGGGGTTGGTGGTGGAGGTTGAGGGGGTTGGTGGCGGAGGTTGAGTGGGGGTGGTGGTGGAGGTTGAGGGGGTTGTGGTGGAGGTTAAGTGGGGCTTGTGGTGGAGGTTGAGGGGGTTGGTGGCGGAGGTTGAATGGGGGTGGTGGTGGAGGTTGAGGGGGTTGGTGGCGGAGGTTGAGTGGGGTTTGTGGTGGAGGTTGAGGGGGTTGGTGGCGGAGGTTGAGTGGGGGTGGTGGTGGAGGTTGACGGGTTGGTGGCGTAGGTTTAGGGGGGTGGTGGCTGAGGTTGAGGTATCAAATTTAATATTTAAACAAACCGTAAAATATCCGATGAGAAATCTCATAGATCGGCGACACCATAATTTTCAAGAGTTTTCATCTCATTCTTACATGATCTCCACGACACCCTTCATAACTCCCCATGGCCCCAAGCCTCTACACTTCTTCTCCTTAGCCCCACAGCCTTCCTAACCCCAGCACAATCGTCCTCCATCTCAAACAACACATCTCTTCCAAAACGTCACCCAACATCCCCTTCCAACCCTAAAACTCCATCTTTGCTCTTAAAAAATTTAAAAAAAAAATAATAAAAAATAAATAAAATCACCTGACCTTCTCCACTATGACTTATTTAACATAATGATAATAAATAAATGCACCTGTCAGTTGTATCGAGTCAATTTGTATTAAACTAATACCTGCAACTGGAACATGTACAAACGTCTAGGACACTGATGTCCGAGCTTCTCTATGCTACATCGGGAGAAGACGAGTGCTTTGAGCCACATATGAATTAAACCAAAAATAGCTGTTGAGTACAAAGTGTAGCACATATAGTTAACATACTTAAGTAATTTAAACTTCATTAATTCTTGAATTTTATTTATTTATTATAATAGTAAAAGATGAACATGAAATTAGTGACAAGTTAGACATTTGACGCTGTGTTTGAGACGCTAATGTTTCGATATTTAGTTTGGCGAAGAAGTTGCTCCACTCAGTATGTTCCTATGGTGATCATTCGCTGTTTTGGTTCTTGATTTATTCTTGACAATGGAGCTCACTCGTGTAGTTGCTTCGAAATGACATGAACAAAGCAAGATTACGAAGCGAGGGATATTATCTCCTCTGGGACGAATTATCTAATAGAATCCCATAAAGAGGCATGATCGAATTTGAAAGTCAGATTGTAGCTCTATGTTTTCCATTTTAAACATGAGCAGGTAATGTCTTTATGTCGACTGGAGTGGATTCACAAAGATACCAAACAAAAGGATGATTTTTTTTTTCTCCGTGTGCCATTGGCCACCGCCAAGTTCTGGCACAAAGTTTGTTTTTGCTTTCATAAACGACAAATATTTCAAACATTTTACCTTGACTTAACCATCTCACTTCCGAAAAGTGAGTGCTGTCCATCATCGTCAGCCTCCGTAAGTTTAGTGAATTCCTGGTACTGACAATGCCAATCCCTTCGCCCTTATAAAATGTACAGACGCGATGAGAATCTGGGCGACGTTTTTTATATGGAAAGAAGTCGCGCACTAATTTGAATGTTATACTGTCCAGTGATATTTCATCATGCGTAAATTTCGGGAGGCTCTTGAGGCGTCTTCTATTAAAGTTACAAGTTCATATCTTTTACTAATTATCGCCAATTCACCAAAGTAACTATACCAGGTATGTTCAAAATGGACTAGGAATATAGCTTTAGCGTATATTTAAATTCTTGGTATAAATGTCTTTTCTAAGTTGTGTCTTTTATCGACTCTAACATATCAGTATACTAACATGTGCCCCGCAATCTAACATATACCCTGAAATCTAATATATGCCCCGCAATCTAACATATACCCTATTATCTAATACATACCACTCAATCTAACATATACCCCGTGATCTAACACATACCCGTAATCTAACATATTTCACAATCTGACATTTACCCCGCAATCTAAAATATACTCAGCAAACTAACAAATACCCTGCAATTTAACATCTAACCGCAATCTAACATATACCTCGCAATCTAACATATACCTTGGAATCTAAAGTATACCCCACAATCTAACATATGCACGAAATCGAACTATATACACCAAAATCTAACATATATCCCGCAAGCCAACATATATCTCGCAATCTAACATATACCCCACAATCTAACATATACCCCGCAATCTAACATATACCCCGCAATCTAACATATACCCCACAATCTAACATATACCTAGCAATCTAACATATACCCCGCAATCTAACATATACCCCACAATCTAACATATACCTAGCAATCTAACATATACCTAGCAATCTAACATATACCTAGCAATCTAACATATACCTAGCAATCTAACATATACCTAGCAATCTAACATATACCTAGCAATCTAACATATACCTAGCAATCTAACATATACCTAGCAATCTAACATATACCTAGCAATCTAACATATACCTAGCAATCTAACATATACCTAGCAATCTAACATATACCTAGCAATCTAACATATACCTAGCAATCTAACATATACCCCGCAATCAAAAAAAAAGTTTTGTAAGTTTACGATCTTTTTGTTGGACCACAGTCGTATTAGTCCTAAGCCGCATGCGGCCTGTTGCCGTCGGTTCGACACCCCTTGTCTTGGCTATCATGTCCCATAATTCTCATACCTCCTCGCTTGCCTTGCAACGAAACAAGCCATCTGAACAAGAGCCAGATTCGTCAAACGTAACTTACCATAGGTGTTGTTCTAATTTATTTATAAATTAATTGGGTGCTTTGGGGTAAAGTGAGACATTCTAATGTAAGAATGGATTTCTAGCTTTACCCTAATTTCTGGCGTTACCTCAATGTGACTCTTTTGTACATGTGTATTATTTATTTATTTATTTTTTTAAATCATTTAAAAAAAAAAAATCTGCTATAAGCTTATCTTATGAGAAAAACACAGATTCTGTTTGAGTTTTAGAAATAATTTATTTTAACTTGGACAGGTTTTAAATGCATCAATCAATCAATTAATCAATCAATTAATCAATCAATTAATCAATCATTATTTTTCCATTCAGAACAATAACAAATGTAATAGAAGTCATATTCAGATCAAGAGTGTTCTCTCAAAAGACGTTGCACTATTTGTTTAAAACCCCTGGAGACGCAAAGAAACAGAAAATATTTTCTACGTTTATTTGAAATATCATTAAATTTTAGGACAGATAATGTTCAACAAAGTAGAAATAATATGTCTACCTTTTACAAAAATAAATAATGACTACACTTTGAACTATGAATTTTTGTGTTAACAATAATTTATACCTCCCATCCAAACAGTTTCTTTTAAGGAAAATACGTATTTTACAAATTTTACTTTTGTTGTCAAACTAAAGATTTTAAGATTAACTTTTTATTCATTACCACAGAAATGATTGATGAACTTGAAGATTGTCAAATTAATTTTTAATGCAAATAAGCATTATTGCAAAAATTCTAGTTCGTTAATCTCAACAATATTTGAGGATCCTTCCATCCAGCTTATCAAAAAACAAAGACGTTCTACTTAAAAAAAATAACCAAAGACAACAAAAAAAAAAAAAAAAAAAAAAAAAAAAAAAAAAAAAAAAAAAAAAAAAAAAAAAAAAAAAAAAAAAAAAAAAAAAAAAATAAAAAAATAAAAAAAAATTTTTAAAAAAAAAAAAAAAAAAAAAAAAAAAAAAAAAAA
>CAXITT010000006.1:8678-48789 GCA_964033795.1 Lymnaea stagnalis
CCCCATTTTAATTAAAAATATTTTATATTATATTTATATTATCATGTTCATCAGCAACAGTAGTTTTATGAGAAGTTTTAAAATATTTTTAGCAATTTAAACAATTTAAAATGTTTACTTTACAATTTAAAATCTTTTACTTTTATTGGTTGCCTACTCCATACTGAATACTGGCCCCTAATTATATTATGGGTTGCTGGTACACAAACTCAAATAACAAACTAAACAAAAATGTTTACAAGCCACTTTCACTACAGTTTTTTTCTATCATTTGCATGCAAGATGTACATTACTTGGTAGAGAAATAGATTTTAAAATTAACAATAGTTTTGAATCATTCGCGGTCACGTGACAAGGCTGATGGACAAAATATCTATCGCCACTTTGTTACGGCGGTCATGTGACTTGGTCGCCGGACAAATAGTGCGGGAGATATACATCTGGCGCGCCGGACGTATAGACACTGCCTTTTTTAATTAGGTTTGGTTCCAAAATGTTTTTTTTTACTAAACTGATTCAGCTAATGTTGAGTATCATCCCCGTGACGTCATTTGCGTGTTTATTATAGTTGCAGTAAATTAGGGTTTAGGTTAGGTTGAGGGATCGATTTAGGGTTCAGGGTAATTCACTGCAACTATAACTATAAAATAATAAACACTACACACAAATGACGTAAAGGTGACACATCTCGTCCAATTACGGAGGCTGAAGTGGTAGATTCCCCATTTTAAATTAAAATAAGGGTGATTCTTAGTTTTCACCCTGTGACGTCATTTGCATGTTTTTAATAGTTGCAGTGAATTTTTATTAGGGTTCAGGTTAGGCATGGCAAGTAGGCAAGGCTAAAACTAAAGTCTAAAGTAAAATCAATCTCAATCTTATTTTCATTTTTAAAAATCCAGATAAAATGATTTATTTACCCTTCATTCAGTTCTTTATATCAGTCATGATTGTAGCTAGACTTAGCAAAATTAAATGATGGTTGCAATCTGAATGAAACGTTAACATGGTCATTATTATGATTCACCGGCAGTTTGAGGTACTCTAAAATGCACATCAACTTTTTAGCAGCACGTGAATTCTCAGTAAAACGAAGTGGCTGCGTGCCCCGCGGCGGTGTACCTAGCCAAACGATGGACCTGGGCCTGCGTACACCGCGGGGGAAAATGTACCATTGGCTTGTTTTTCGGTTGTTTTAACTATTAAATATGATCTAGTGTGGTCTTGTGTTAGAGTAGACGCTAGGCGATAATATATTCTGTGATCGATTCCCAGATAGTGTTCGAGTTTTCTTTTTTCCAATTTAATTTTGATAAACAATCATTTTTCAACCGAACAATATTTGCTTGGAACCAACTGGACAATGCCGCCGTGGACTCGACACAAGGGCTGCCCCGGCACCCGCTAAGACTAAGAGCCGTAAAGATAGCCGTATCGTTTCCCAAACCGTTTGGCTATTAAATTAGAAAAGAAACAGAAAGCGCATCTATAATGTATGCAAGTGTAAAGGGTCGTCAATTAATTATGTCAACAAAATAGGGGTGGGGTGGAAATGTTTGACACTTTTTGACAAGGAGGAGGGGGGGGGTAGATTTGTTGACGTCAACAATCATGATTGAATCACGTTTTCTCTATTAAAATTAAGATTTTAATCTTCTATATCTTAAGGGCCCACGATCAATTTATTGATCATTTTTAATCTTAAAAATTGACTGGTTATTACATTGTTTTAACAAATTTAGTGAGCATAAATAGTTCTATAATTTTTAGGCTTTTAACAATATTAGATTATTTAATGTGTGTCTGTCTGTGCACTGCTGAGGGCTGGTCAGAATGTTAGCACACTTTGTTAGTGCAAGAGAAGCTTGGCTTAGCCCATGTAGGGCTTTGGCCTGCTCACCACTTCCTTCCACTCAGACCTAATGCCTTTCTTTTACATGCTTGGACTTTCAGTTGCTGTTGATCGTTTTCTACATCATCTATCCACCTAAGCCTAGGTCTGCCTTTCAGCCTTTTTCCTCTGGGGTATTGGTGATACACCCTCTTCGTTCCTCTGTCATTTGGCATTCTCTCTATAGGTGTCATGCCCAGCGTAGCCTGCCTCTTTTTATTTCTGCCACTTTCGTGGGATCCTGATATAGACTGTATAATTCCTGGTTGGTTCGTATTCTCCATCCATATTCATCATTTGTTGGCCCATATTTTCCTGAGAACTTTCCTCTCACATGTGTTTAATAGGTTTTCTGCTGTTTTTGTAAGGGTCCAAGTTTCACTTGCATATGTTACAACTAGCCTGATCACAGTTTTATAAATAGTTTTCTTTGTTTCTCTTGTAATGTTTTTACTTTTGAGTATTTTCTGACTACTGAAGTATGCCCTGTTTCCGGTTGATATTCTTTCATTTATTTCTGTTAGTAATTCGTTTCTTTCATTTAACAGGGATCCTAGGTATTTGAATTGATTTACTTTTTAAAAAGTTTGGTTTCTAATTTTAATTGTTTCATCTGTTTGTTCCTCTCTTATCATGGTCATGTATTTTGTTTTTTGGTTGTTAACTTCCAGCCCTGCTTGTAGAGATGCGTCTTCTAATTCAATAAAGGATTTTGATATGTCTTTAATACTTTTCCCTAGCACTGCAATGTCATCAGCATATGCAAGATACTTAAGTGGTTGGTTGTAGAGTGTGCCCGTTGGTTGTGGGTCTTGAGTGTCCCTCAGAAAGTATCCTGTTGTTCCTCGAGTGTCAATGTGTATGTTTCTAATAGCTCTCTCTAATGTTGGGTTAAAGAGCATACAAGACAGTGAGTCTCCCCGTCTTAGGCCTCGTCTAGTATGAAATTCCCTTGAATATTCTCCTTGAATCTTGATTTTGCTTTTTGAGTTGTTTAGTGTTATATTTATTAATCTTGTCAGTTTGTTGGGTATCCCAAACTCCTGCAGAGTCTCATATAAATAGTTTCTTTTGATACTGTCATAGGCCATTTTATAGTCCACATAGAGTTGATGTACTGGTATATTATATTCATAGCATTTCTCTAATAGGCATCTGATGGTGAAAATCTGATCAGTCGTTGATCTGTTAGGCCTGAATCCACATTGGTAATCACCTAGTATTTCTTCAGTGTAAGGTTGTAGTCTTTTAGCAATGAGCTTCGTCAGTATTTTGTATGTAACATTTAATAGGGAGATTCCTCTTTAGTTTGTGTACTGACGTTTGGAGCCTTTCTTGTGTATTGGGGTTATTAATGCTGTTTCCCATTCTGTTGGGATTTTCTTTTCTTGCCAAATTTTAGCTATAAGTTTATGTATCTGATTGTGTAGTTCTTTTCCTCCACATTTAATCAGTTCTGATGTGATAAGGTCTTGTCCGGGGGCTTTGTGATTTTTCATATAATTAATTATCTCTTTGGTTTCTTCTAGGGTGGGCATTGTATAAAAGGGTCTGGTCCTCCCTGTGGGGGTTGATAATCTTCTTCTTGTCTGTTGTCTGCATTCAGTATGTCCTCAAAATAGTCAGCCCACCTCTCCAATACTTTACTATTTTCCGTGATTAATTCTCCATTGTGGCTCTCACACATTTGTGGTCTGGCTTGGTATCCATTCTTTTCATCTTTTATCTTCATGTGCATTCTTCTTATATTTCCCTCTCTTGACAAATCTTCCATTTCCTTTAGTTTATCCTTTTCCCATTCCCTCTTTTTCTTCTTACACACTTTTGTTGCTTTCCTTCTGCTCCCTGTATGTTTGTGTTGTCTTTCTTGTTTCCCTTAGTAACATGATCATTCGTGCTTTGTTTCTTTCTTCCACAGTCTCTCTGCATTCATTGTCGAACCAGCCGACTCTATTGTTGGCTTGCTGAAATCCCACTACTTTTTTGCTGATCTTTTAATGGCATTTTTTATCCTATCCCACTGATCATTTATGTTATTTTCCCCGTTTACTTCCTCGTGCGATGCTTCTAATTGTGCTTCTACTTCATTCTGGTAAGCTTTTGCAGTTAATCGGTCTTTGGGCAGCTTTTGGTAATCGTATCGTTTCTCTCTTTGATTGCGACCATTCTGAGCTAAGCTTATCCTCTGCCTATATTTCACCTTTACAAGTAGATGGTCCGAGTCCGCATCTGCTCCTCTAAGGCTTCTCACATCTAATATATCTGATCCATGTCTTCGATCTATTCAAACATGATCGATTTGATGGCGGGTGATCCCATCTGGTGAGTTCCACGTAGCTTTATGTCTAGTTTTGTGCGGAAACTTGATGCTACTAACTGACATCCCTTTTCCTACCGCAAAGTCTATGAGTCGGATCCCATTGTCATTGGATTCTTCGTGCAGACTTTCCTTGCCAATAGTTGGCATGAACACCTTTTCTTTTCCTATTTTGGCATTGAAGTCTACAATCACTATTTTAATATCATGTCGTGGTGCCTCTTCGCAGATCTTTTCCAATGTCTCATAAAAGGATTCTTTTTCCTGGTCTTCCGTTGGAGCATGTGCATTTATGAGTGTTATATTGAACATTTTTCCTCGCACTCGCAAAGAACACAATCTTTCGTTTTCTGGTTTGAAGCCTATGACTGCACTGAGCGCTTCTTTTTTACGGCAAATCCTGTTCCTAGTGTGTTGGTGTTGCTACCACTATAAAATATGGTGTATTCTTTTGTTTTGAGGATGTCTGAATTTTCCCATCGAATTTTTTGCACTGCAGCAATAGATATTTTATATTTGACCAGCCGATTTACAAGGTTGGCTAAGGCTCCTGCTCTAATCAGGCTTAGGGTATTCCAAGTCACAATCCAAAAATCATGTCCATATCCATGCACAGGTCCATTTCCATTGGTATCAGTCCGGGTTTTGTTCTGTTGCTTGGCTTTCATAACGTTGATTTTTTTTACGTGGCCGGGTTGTTAACCCTGCGCACAACCGTCTGGGGGGGTTTCCCCTTTACAGCTCTCTGGATAGCTGCCTTAGTTTTTGGGTAAGGTTCCCTAGCCTTTGTGGATCTCTCCACTTCCTACAAGTCCAATAAGTTCTGATTTTGGTCCGCCCCAGGTATTTTATTTCCCCGGTACCCTCCGTATCTGGTGGGCTTTCCCCTTCCCCTATCCGCCCCCTGGCGGAGGCGCTCGATGGACCGCCACCTGGCGGAGGCGCTCGATGGAAGATCAGTATCTCCGCACGAGCAACCGGTTTACCTTGGGGTCAAAATGGATCAAAAGTACAAATGCACAATTTTGTACAAGACCTCTGCTCCCAGGCAATCGCCAAGCTCAATCTGGTGAACAAATTGGCTTGCACACGTTTGGGGTGCTGGAGCAAGAACGCTTAGAGCTCTATTTCTAGGCAATGTAAGGTCGGTGATGGATTACAGCCTGCCCAATCCTTTGCAAGCAAGACCGCATTGGAAAAGTTGGGCCAAATCCAGAATCAGGCTCTGAGATTCATCTGTGGCGCATTCATGAGCACACACACAGCTGCTGTGGAGGTCTTGGCCAATGTAGAACTGTTAGATATAAGGGGTGGGGGGGAAGCAATACTAAGTAACAAAGAGAGGTACCGACAGCTGAGCGAGAAGGAACCTGTCGAGACGTTGTATCTGTTGTGTTGCAAATCATCCACTCATGGCAATGAGTGTCTATTCATCCAGCCAAGTCTACCGCTTGGTCACAGAACAGCACAACCAATAGTAATAGTCTCCAAATCAACAAACACTCCACGGTTCGATACAATAGATAAGTTTAATCTGCCTCTTCAACCTGACAATCAGTGTACTTCACTATACAGCTTGTAACCGTTCAACTTCACAATATATCTAGTTGAAATCCTCACACATAGAAAAATCACGCAGGAAGCTATATTCTGAATAGTGCACAACGGCCATCTCTCTTCTCTCATAACAACGAAAACTAACGCGTCACCTCCCACTACACAATTACGTCACAACACTCTCACACACACGATACAGCTACACATAAATCTTTAACTAAACATCGTTTCCCTATCAAACATTGAAACAATAATCTACACATAACAACAGTGATTCTCTTACCCTTGACAGAACCGTCGCTGTAGATGCAGAACAACTGGGTGGCGGGCAGACGACTTAAGAGATCTTCATTCATGCACCAGGTCGTGGAGCTTGAGAAGACGGTCGACCTGGCTCGCAATAGAGAACGTCTGACCCTAATCGCAGTCAATCCGCCATACGAGGAACCCTCACGTCCCACCACACATTTGGCCTCGACCGATGCAGCAGTGACGAAGCGCAGCCCTGAACATGTTTAGAAAAGCTGCTGCCCTTGAGACCATGGCTATGTTTTTCAACACACCAGTGAAAGTGTTCACGGACGGCTCGGCCAATCTGAGAGAAATAACTGCTGGGTATTGGTGTGCTCATACTGTACCCAGCAGGGGGGGGGGACCGCCAAATAAAGAACTTCGGGTCCCTGTGGCACTGCAGCATCAAACTTTGATGCGGAGCTTGAGGCTATATTCACAGGGCCGATACTGTTGAAGACTCGCCAGAGTACCTTCAAAAACGAGTCAATCAAATGACTAGCGGCCATTTGTAGTTGGTGTGTTGGAATTTAGTTAAATAATAGAAATAAATAGAGCTTTGATCGAAGTATTGTGACATTCCTAGTTATAATTATTTAATTATAGTTCCTTTATTTATTTGTATAAAAGTTGTTGCACTTAAGTTCATTTATGTAATTTCCGATTGTGTGTTTGTGGGCTGTAAAATTTTGCACACAAAAAATGGATGCTATAAAACGTTGCACACAACTGTATGATGTTGCACACGAACAAGCAAACCCTAGAGGGAATATTGTCCCTAACATGTATAACTAGCACAGAACAATTTTGAATAGTAAGCGATATTTTATTGTATTAAAGATTCTTCATATTCACGTAGTTGAATATTTACATGTTCCTTTTACACGTAAGTGTAGCCAGGATGTAGCCTACAGCTTTTCACGAATCGGTTGCAGTATGAACATTCAAAGAAAATACCAGTTTAACATATGCATATTAATGTGCATGGTCGTCATTTCGATCATCTTGCTTTCACTATGTACTGGCAAAATTTACAGACGATAACCACGGTTCCTTCGCAAACCTCAGTCTTGTAGCAAAATCTTTTGAAAACACCACGATTTTAGAAACACACTGCGCGGTAGCAAACTTTGTAGCAAAGCCATAGGTCTGCGTTTACCCTGTTCATGACGGAATTTGTTTGCCATGGCCGGGGGGGGGGGGGTTGCTAAAGTCCTCCGGTAGTTTTTACTGTGCCAGGAAATAAAACTATTATAAAGAGCATGCAAGATTTTTTTTTTAAATCACTGCTGTTTAACTTTGTAGCAAAGCCATAGGTCTGCGGTTACCCTGTTCATGACGGAATTTGTTTGCCATGGCCGCGGGGGGGGGGTTGCTAAAGTCCTCCGGTAGTTTTTACTGTGCCAGGAAATAAAACTATTATAAAGAGCATGCAAGATTTTTTTTTTAAATCACTGCTGTTTCGTATTTATCATCATACTGTTGTTGCCAATCGCTTGATATCACAATGACAATTTGTATTTGTGGCGTAATTATATGTTGGAGTTAACATAATAGATACATAGGCTTCCTATTCATTTTGTACCCCACGCCTCGAGGTATCACATAAATGTTATAATGTCCTTCTTTTTTTAAAAAAATGGGGGGAAAAAACTACAAAGCAACAAAAAACAAACTACTGTGTGTGTGTGGGGGGGGGGGATTTCTATTTGCTACCCCTTTTATGCCTTAAGATTTAAAATCATAGGATAAAACTTATAATAATTGATAATAAATATTTTTTTGCATTTCAGTATTTTAGGGGATTTCTATTTGCTACCCCTTTTATGCCTTAAGATTTAAAATCATAGGATAAAACTTATAATAATTGATAATAAATATTTTTTTGCATTTCAGTATTGTGGGGGGGGGGGGATAAAAGTGTTTTACTTTAAAAAAAAAAGTATGGGTTAAAAGTTAAAATTTCACCCCCCCCCCCCTTTTTTTTTTTTCTCCAATAAATAATAAGAAATGCTTTGCTCTTTACAAATACTTTGCCACAGAAGTGTGAACTTACCCAATATCTTCCTCCCAACCCTCAAAATAAAAAGAAATATTATATAAATTTCTTTAAAAAAAAAAAATAAAAATACAAATATATTTTTAAAGATGGAACGTCGTTCCCTTGCGTTCATGCAGGACTAAGGTCCAGCGCACAAGAATAAAATATCAGTAATTATTTGGTTTAATCTTGCAGGCATTAAATGATTTTTTAAATAAATAGTTTTCAGTTTTAACAAGAGTGTAACATTAAATCTACAAGTACTGGTATTAGGCCAAAAAGGTAGACTCGCAAAGACCATGGCTTTGCTGCTTAAATCGCTGCGGTGTACGTAGGCAATAGCCAATGATTTTGCTAAATACACCGCCGCGGTATACGCAGGCCAAAGTCCGTGGTTTTGCTAAGTACACCGCCGCGTTGTACGTAGTGCGAGCCAAAAAAAAAAAGAATGACCTTTTAAATTTCCATTTAAATGAAAATAAACTTTAAAAACAACAACAAAAACAAACAAAACAAAAACATTTTGCTTAACATACCCTCGGCGTACTTAAGAGACTTAAAATAATTCTAGCAACATTCCAAAAATAAACCAAGGGGAGTGAATGCACTTAAAATGAACACATTAACACGCCATGGCGCGTAGAGTGTAAACGGATCAATGCCAATATCATTAGGGTTCAAATTGAATGGTATTGGTAGTTAAGTAAGGGTGAGTTGAGGCATAGGACTAGGACTAGAAATACTTGCTTTATAAAAGTTATATGCACGTCCCATGGCTCAAATTCTTATTGAGCAATAAAATCCATACGTCCTGTTCCCCCCTTTTTCCAGACAACACTCCGTTGTCTCCAGATAAAAATAAAAGTTTGTTTTTCCTGATACCGATGATCTGATATTTATATTATTTTAATCTTGAAAAAGAAAAAAAAAGGGGGGGGGGCAGTTATGAAATTATTCTGTTGACAATTTGTTTCTTATTATTCATTGTCATTTTTTAAAAATTGAAAGTGGGTGAGGGGTTATTTTTGGGCAATCCTCTGAAGTCCCGTCCCAAATTATTTGGTATGAAAAAAATTGCAATGCACACTGTGTATTGTTAGAAAACAGCAGAAATGTCAGTCATAGCTTTTGCAAATAACTGTCACTTTACAAACCAGTCAGTCAGTAAATACTAAATGTTGTCATTGGCACATAGCATTTGCAAATAGCAGCCGAAAACGTTCTGCTGGTGACTGTTGCGCCACTGAAAGGCCCCCAAGTAGCTGGCAAACAGATCGCGACTAGCAGGTCTACCACTCTGATAGTGTAGTTTACGTTTCGCTTGCATCCAAAGTCCTTCAATAGTTTATGTGTGAATGTCCTGGTCTACTGGATCAACAAATTCACGCTCGTGCACAATGACAGCGTGAACATAAATTCCGTTGTTGAGCTGACCTTCATTTTGATATCCTCTCCAAGCGTCCATGACGATTGTTGTCCCTGGTAACACATGACTAGTGATAATGCGCTTGAGTGTTTGTGCATCTCGACGGCCGACAACCTCTATCCAACATCGTCCACTAACGCAAACATGAATTTCAAAACAGAATGATGCCCAAGACTTTTAATTAAGGATTAATCATTGGAAATAATTTGGGACCGGACTTCGGAGGATTGCCGAAAATCATTGGAAATAAAATGGGACCGGACTTCGGAGGATTGCCTATTTTTGTGTCCATTTTGGGTTTGGGATATCAGAAGGATGAGTTTCCATTTTTTTTAAATTTCTCTTGAAATTTTTAAATTTAAAAAAAATAGACATGAGACTGCATAAGGCAAGAGGAGATCTTTCAGAAGGAACTATTACACTCTATCCACAGTCAACTATGCTTTGACCCTTGCCCTTACCCATTGCCATTGCTGAATATGCTTAGGGTGCATTTTGCACTACCCACACTGACCTACAAAATTAGCCTTTCACCAAAATGTAGTATTAGGCCAAGGCTCATGCCTAAGCTATAGCACTTAAATTTTACTGTAAAATATCATCATTATTGTTTCAGCAAATTTAACATTCCTATGAAATAAAATCCCCACATAACCAGAATATTCCACAAGATATAAAAATTAAATTCCATTGGGGATCACAAAGTTTGTAATTAGTAGCACTTGAAAAAAAATACAGGTTAATGATCTTTTAAATACAGCGCAAATATATGAATATTGGTAGTGCTTTAGTTTTTTGTTTTTTTTTAAATAACAACCTAGAGATTTAAACCAGGACACTTTCAAATACTTTGATATAAATACTCTCCCTCTTAAGTACCGGTACATATTTTTCTTTCATAGATCTCTCGGCCATTGTGTTACAAGTCATTAAGTACACACAAAAAATGAATATAATTAAAACATCTTGGGCTTCATTAAAATAATTACTATGATTCATTTCTGATTTTTACTTGTAATAATTGTCTTTATATTACAGATTCAATATGGGGGAGAGACAAGCCACAGCTTATGTGCAGCATTTAGTCTTAGAAGATCATTGTTCTAAGTTGCTGGAAAATCTTCATTCTCAGTGGCAAGATGAAACCTATTGTGACCTAGAAATTAAGTCTAAAGATGGGACACTAGCCGTTCACGCTTGTGTACTTTCTGCATTCAGCCCTAAAATTGCTTCTATTGTATTGAAACAATCTACGAAGAAAAATTCTCAATTGGGTAAATCGTCTTTGTATACAATAAAGGTAAAATTCACTCACAAAGTCATGAAGGTTATAATGGAAGCTTTGTACACTGGAGTTTTCCAAGCCCCATTGACAATTTTGGAAGAAGTATGTTTTGCAGTGAGATGGTTGAAAATAACATCTCTTCTTTACATCTCGAACAGACTTTCTGATCATCTGAAGTCAAATCTCGAGAAAAATATCTCAGGGCTTGAAAAATCAGAATCTACAAATGCACCAAACATTTGTGGGGGAAATGCTTACTCTGTAAAAGAAAGTGGTCATTTAGATAAAAAGCCAGAGTATATGAAGACTCGCTTCATAAACAAACGGAGGCCATCTGCAATAGTTCAAAGTAAGAGTAAAACCCCACGAACGAACAAGTTGCTTCCTGACCTTTTACAATACCCCGTTAAAATTGAAGTGGATGTTGCAGACGAGGATGGCAATGTAGTGCTTGAAGAAATAACAAACAATCGTGAAAATGAGCCAAAAAGGGAAAGAAACAATATCAGCAGTGATCCTGCTGTAAAAAAATGTTATCCGCTATTAGAAATGAGCGTTCCGTTAGACAAGCATGCAGAAGTGTATCTACCTCTTCCACCCTTAACCAAAAATGCTAATAGTAATAACCTGTCTAAAATGAAATTCCCAGAGTCAACAGAAATATTTAAAAGTAAGAAAACCTTGACCAAAAATGAGCATTCGTCAGCAAAACCAAAGAAGAAGCAAGGCTTTTCTGTAAACAATGCTTGCCCCTTTAAAGAAATGGAAAGTGGCATTGTTGAAGAAATAGAAAGTGATACTGTTAAGGAAGTGGAAAGTGGCACTGTGAAGGAAATTGCGAGTGGTATTTTTAAAGAAATGGAAAAGGGCACAGCAAAAGAAATTGAAAGTGGTATTCTGCCTACAAGATGTGACAGTGTGCTACGTGATGATTGTTCAGGTGAATCCATGACAGAGGTCACCATGAACGCCACCCCTGCTACCGGTACTGTAATAGAAGAGGTGAGGCTCATGTGTCTCCTAGTTATGGTCTTTGGGGGCACCTAACTTGATTTAAGCAGGATGTCTGATTCCGAGGCAGCCAGCTGTATGTGAATTTTTATTGTTTATTATAATGTAACATATAAAATTAGTTAAATTTGAGTTATTTGCCTATAGTTATAATAAAGTAACATTCTCTAGAGTAGAAACTCAGTTAACTATTTTTGACCAGATGTAGTGGGGTAATTAAAAAAATCTGTAATTAAAGAAGTTTTTTATTTAAATTAAGAGTGTAATTTTTTTTAATTTCTACCTTTCATAATTGGGTGTTAAACTCCTCACACCTGTTTCAGACTTTTACCCTTTGAATGTAAAAGTGCCCTACACACAGCCCACTGCAATCAGACCTTTAGCACTTTTAAACTAATTGCATAAATTCTTCATAAATAAACATGTCCTTCTCCAGACTAAATATGATGCTATTTGTTGTAAAATAATAGTCTAAAAAATTTATAGAATGACATAACCACACACAAAAAAATCTTTTTTTTTCCTTTTTGTACCGGGGTAATAGACATAGCCTAATCATATTTTATGCCTGTTAAACCTATCTGAAATACTATTCCATATTTTTAAGGACCATGAAAATATTTATCAACTTTAAATGGTCATTTTTAAAGAATCATTACATTATTTACTTCATATATTTCTTCGCTAGGTGAATGATAGCGACCCTGTGAAAATTGAACTTGATGCCATTGTAGAAAGCGTCCAGCCCCTGAAGTGTTCAAAGTGCTTCGAAAAGTTCACTGACGCAGGTGTGTACAACAATCACATCAACAATCATCCCACATTCATGTGCAAGGAATGTGGCCAGGTGTTCCATCGTAGATTCAACCTGACTCGTCATTTCCGCAGCGAGCATCTTGGTCGAGAATACCTCAAGTGTCGTCACTGTGGTTACCAAGCAAACATTTGTGCAGAGTTACGCCGACATACAACAACCGAACACAATGACCCCAAACCATTTTACTGCACGTATGAAGGCTGCACATTTCGACAGACAAAATATAGTGCCGTGGTTTGCCACATGCGAATTCACACCAATGAGCGGGAATATACCTGTGACAAATGTGGACAGACATTTGTTGCGCCGAACAGTTTATCGAGCCACCAGCGTACGTGCTACAATCTCCAGCAGTTTCTTTGCGATCT
This sequence comes from Lymnaea stagnalis, assembly GCA_964033795.1. Taxonomy (NCBI): domain Eukaryota; kingdom Metazoa; phylum Mollusca; class Gastropoda; family Lymnaeidae; genus Lymnaea; species Lymnaea stagnalis. The sequence continues at coordinate 21,683 of CAXITT010000006.1, forward strand.
CTGTGGTCAGAGCTTCAACCATCAGCAAAGCTTGAAAAAACACCGTACCGCCATCCACTTGGGGGAGAAGCCTTACAAGTGCAAAGTCTGCTTTGATTCTTTTGGTGACCATCGCAACCTGAGCCGGCACATGCGCATCCACAACAACATTTTCCCATACCCCTGTCCTTTATGCAAGCAAAAGTTCAGGCACTCCAATTCCCGCAAAGCTCACCTGGCCTCCTGTCATAAGCCCTCAGAAACCGCTCTAGTTAACTTCTCGCTTCCCACAGCAGGGAATAAACATGGTGGTGTAAGCCACAAGCACACATCAAAGACAAGGAGGTTTACAGGAGTTCTTTCAAGCGCTGTTGATAAATCCAAGAAAAAACGCAGGAAGCAGACACGAACAAAGAAGGAGAGAGATGCTCCCTCACCAACAACAATTTATCAGTCCTCCTCCTTGACTGATGATTTCATAATTCCTCCAGATCCTAATTTTGATGCCAGCAACAGTAGCAATGACCTTGCACTTGTCATGGAGGAATCCCATCAGATGGGCAATTTTTCTTTTATTTCAAAGCCAACAGAGCTGTATGTCGAAACGGGTACCGACAGTGAGGATGCGCCGGGCTCCCGGTTTCAGATTGATGCGGACAGCTTTGATAACCTCCTAGATAAATCTCCCTTCTACAGCCCCAGCAGTTCACCTTACAATCAAAGCAGAGGTTCAGCTTTCTCACCTCTCACCAACAACTCTTGCTGCTCTAACGAGGTTGCTGCTGATCTACACCTGACACCAACTGAGACTGCTGTAAAAGGAACAGAGCTCCTGCAGTCACTGGCATGGCCTGGTAAACTCGCAGTGGGCCCAGACACCGCCCACGCCAAGGGGCAAATATCGTTTCTAGATCTACCAACTTTAACAGGGCCTCATGAAGTCAAACACCTTGATGATCCTCACATGTTGCTTGTACAAAAACAAGCACCTGCCTATAGACAGTTGACACCTGAACAGTTACCATCCCCCAACAGCCTTGTGGTCACCAAAATGATAAGTAACACGCACATTACCTTGCCATCGATCCCATCTTTACATTCTGACGCAGCGTCGCTACACCAGCTCAGACCACAGGCTCCAATCAGCTTGAACTTATCCACTCCCAGTTCCAATTCAACAAGTCTTCAAGCCTCCCCAAGTCTGGCTGGAGGGATGAATAATTTGACTGTTGAGGTTGTAACACCAGATGGGAAAACATTGGGTCATGTAATATTCAAAGCGGAGCCGAAATTTTGAAATCTAATTTTTGTTAGCTACGTTCATTGATTTCCATCATTCATTTTGTACCATAGTCAATTTCATTAGCATTATGTAAAATGTTGCTATTAAACAAGGTAACAAATAGAATAATGAACCTCGAAAAGGGATACAGTAAATTATGAAACTTGTGGTGTAAATTATCTTTGTAGTAAGGCTGTATGTACTTGCTTCATGTGCAGGAGGTAGGAGGTCTCTACTATTTTTTTTCTTTGATATCTCAAAAAACAGGATTTTCAGGATATCTGTATTTAAATGCGTATACTGTGTTAAGTCCCAGTAGCGAATTTTCGGAAGCCTGTCCTGGGTGCTGCAAAAGCAATGTGGGCCTCGATAAATGAGGCGACACCCGAGCTCAGACGTAGTTCTTTTTCTCTTCACCACCATGATTTTACTGGTTTCGTCTGTGGCTCTCCTTCCCACCCTGATCCAGAAGCTGCATGCATATCCCATGTCTCGACATGGCAACCAAGCGCTGGGAGTCTACGTCAATCAAACGGAAGTGTACATTGTTGTGCCATCATTCAGTCTTGCCATCCAGGCAGGATTCACTATTAGCCCATTCCCCAACCACTTACTGTCTCCTGGCATTCCATTTTTCATTGCTGGTTAAGGCCATTTTAGAACCAGAAAGAGGATTGGGTCTTTTGTGTCAGTGCGACGAGAACTTTCATGATCCTGGGCACCGACAGGGGTTCAGCAAACCTTGCCGCCACAGTATTGGGGTACGTTCCACATCACGACTGGTCAATCCTTTACATCCATGACGATCCAACTTCTGGGTCAACTTTAGGGGGAACACTGAAAGAAGGAGAATAAATACTAAGAGAAGTCACCTACTCAAGGGAGAGTAGGGGGCTAGGTTAATACATGACATGTTTTATACTTTGCTCTTTGAGAGGGGCCCAGTCTCCTCCTTAGGGTCCAGCTCTACAGCTGGATGTTTGGTCTTTCAGACACACTGAGAGGCCACAATTCAGAGGTATCCTGAAATGCTACAGCGGAGGCAGCACCCTGGCACATCTGGGCAGTCACTTACTCTTAAGCAGGACAGCCGCTGTCATGCGCATCACTGTTTTTTTTATCCTGCCCTAAAAGGATGAATACAAGATGATTAACATATGCCTTTTGACATGGTGGAAAGTTTTTGTTTCTCTTGTGTTTCAGGAGCATTCGGACAACTTCTAATTAAATAATTTTATTCCTGTGTCCCTACTTTCAATTATGACATTATTTTTTTATTACCGAGCACTATGGTTACATCAATAGGCAGGTCAACATTTATGTCATATTAGAGCTGTCATTGTCATGGGGATTAACAAACAATACTTGTCATTAACAAATTTTTTTTTTTTAATGTTTGGTGTAAAAACTAAAAAATTCATGTGAGATATTTTTTCCCCCATTGGTTGCATTAAAATTAATGACAATTTTTCTTGCATACCGGTAATTAATTTTGATTTTGGAAAAAATAAAATTATGTAAATAGGGTATAACAAATGCTTGGTTAGTTGGATGTTTTTGTTATTTGTCTTTTATTCGACTGTGTCGTCGTTAACTTCAGGGTTTATGATGGTATAGTCAGTGGTGTCACTTTCCGTAGTGTCGGTGTAAATGTTTTTGTGTTTCAGTAATATTACTATTTTTATTTCATTACATTACATTCAGAATCATCGTTTAACTACTTCTTCTAACTTCTATAGAAATAGAAGTTCATTTCATTTTTAATTGCACACGCAATGAACACAATCATATATATATTATTAAACGCCTCTCTCGCCCTTGCTGCACTCACACACAGCAAACATAAACAAATCATGATATAATAATAATAATAATAAAGTTCATTTCAAAAACACGCTTCATCCCCAAAGGCTCGAAGCGCGGTACAAAGTCAACAAAAAACAAATCTATAATTTACCACATTTAAAACAAACGCAACACTACAAAAACGAATTACAAGAATACAATGTCAAAGTCTTTCAACCCATTTCAAACGTGAGCAACACAGCTAATATGCATTAAATGGAAAATATGGTAGACAATCAGATATGTGGACCATATTCTTTAGAAAATTTAATGTTAAAGTGTTGTCATGTGCATCAATGTTTTTTTGTTTTTTTATCCTGCCCTAAAAGGATTAATACAAGATGATTAACTTATGCTAAAAGGTATTTGGTAAAAAAAATAATTTTAAATTAATGTTAAAGTGTTGTCATGTGCATCAATGTTTTTTTTTTATCCTGCCCTAAAAGGATTAATACAAGATGATTAACTTATGCTAAAAGGTATTTGGTAAAAAAAAATAATTTTAAATTCAAAGAACAAAGCCAGAAACCAAAATGAAATATCCAAAATAGTTTGTTCTTCTCACACAAATTCCCGGGTGTTTGGTATGCTAAATACTTGGTTACCTTAGACCTACCACTGTGCTATTTCGAATTGTATGTGCATCAGAACATTGCCCCATCACCAAAAAAAAAAAAAAAAAACTGCAATTTTCTTCCCTAAAAGAAATTTCCTTTACAACTAAAAAAAAAAAAAAAAAAGACAAAAAGAAATGAGCGAAACAAAAAATAGTTTGTTATTCTCACACAAATTCCCGGGTGTTTGGTATGCTAAATACTTGGTTACCTTAGACCTACCACTGTGCTATTTCGAATTGTATGTGCATCAGAACATTGCCCCATCACCAAAAAAAAAAAAAAAAGCTGCAATTTTCTTCCCTAAAAGAAATTTCCTTTACTTCTATGTAAAACAACTCTTCAGTCAAAAGGAAATGAGCGAAACAAACTATGTGGAAACCTGGGGAGAAGATAAGGACACAACAAAACAATTAATGTATTGGCAAGAAGCTTTCTTCGACCAAGAAACAACAGTATAAAATAAAAATAAACACTTAGCTGCAATGTAGTGTCCGAGAGGACAGCAAGAAGAATGTGAAAGAACCAAAGTAGGTTAGATAGTTCATACAGGTAAGATGGGACGGAAGAGATGAAAAGTAATTCCACTGCGATTGCTCATAACGAGGGGGTGGAGAAAATGGTTTTAATAAGTGAATCAGAACATGGCATTAATGCCATGTGGTGTCAAGGTTCCTTACGTCCGAAATATTTTTTTTTTCTAAGACCACCCGGTTGTGCATGTTTGAACAAGACACAATGGTGGTGGGTGATCGTAAAAGCACGGCGGTTGCTTCTAAATTCTATCGAAGTGTTTTGAGGCGGGACACTGCTAATATTGTGCAACTCTTCAGTCCCAGTGGTTCGTGAATACCAAAAGCTCTAAATCAGAAATGACTGTTTGAACAGTCAGGGTCTGAAGGAAATGTGCAAAAAAAAAAAAAAAAAAAAAAAAGTAAATACAAAAAGCTCTAAAAAAAAAAGAACTGTTTGAACAGTCAGGGTCTGAAGGAAATGTGCAAAAAAAAAAAAAAAAAAAAATATGACCTAGCTAGCCTGTACCTGAGGTAATGCCCATCGTTATTATTTACGCCTAGTCATGGGGCTCTTAAATCTTTCGTAAGTGCGCATTTTTTTATTATTTTTTTTTTCATTTGATGAGATCTAGCCTCGCACGTATGCAAAAACATCAAGGATTCGTCCATGAAAGACATCCTCAGAGTCAAAGACTGGGTGAAGGGAGGGATGGGGTGGGGGGGGGGCTTTGTGAACGTCGGCAAGCTAGTTTTGTTGTTAATGCTATACGCTGCATTGCGCCCACTGCGTGTACTCTAACGCTATGGCTGATCTTATTCCGAAATTTTTTAACCAAAAAATTATAATCACAAACCACCAAGGATGTATTTAATTTAATAAGAATTGCATAAGGCAGGTCACTTTAAATATATGATTGCTATCTCCCAGGGGACGGCTAAAATATTCGACCACCCTGCAGTGGCGTAGCTAGGGTTGGTGTCACACGGTGCGGTAGACTCATGATGTCACCCCCTCCCCCACTCCCCCTGGTTTCCACGATGGATTTTCTTCAAATTTATTTTTGAACGCACAATACTCTATAGTAAAACAAAATAATGCGTTCAAAAAGAAATTTGACCCAAAATTAGATCGCATGAACCGAAAATAAAATTTGATCAAATTTACGCTTGACCAAACTTCCGTTGGATCAAATTTCCGTTCGATCAAACTTCCGTCGATCAATTTTCCGTCGACGAAATTTCTTTCAAATAAATTTCCGGTAACAACCCATTCGAACAAGTAGGGGTGGGGGTGTGTATGTTGTGCGGACATCCTTTATGGGCAACTCCTAAGACGGCTAAGAAGACTAACACCCTTCCTATCCATCACTAATAGTAGTAGTAGTAGTAGTAGTAATAGTAGGCTACGACAGACTACGTAGACGTAGGTAAAAATTCAATACATTACATGGTTGCATGATACATCATTTGTTTAAAATTATGATTAATATCTAATATGTTACTGTTATACTGTTATAGTTTCTTTTGAATTCGTCACTTTTAGTGGTTAACTCATTGATTTGACACATTAAATATCATGATTCACAATGATTGACTATCACTATCACTTATTCAAATTATTACTAATTAAATTATTACTATTACTATTATAATTTAATTATTTTTTTAAAAAAATATTTAGAATTACTTAGAAAAGAATGATCTATATTATTATCATTGATAGGCCTAGTCAAATTAACCATAAAGAAAGAGCGATGAGGGGCACATTGACAAAAATCGATTTACTGGTTTTTAATTACAGTGCTATATAATAAATAGAAGGCAATATAATGCCTATTATATTATATATTTTATTTTGGTTGCTAAGGAAATAGCACTTTTTATATAATTCCCCGGAAACTTCTTGTAAGTACCATTTCCTGTTTACTGATAACATGATATCGAAACAAGAAATAAAGACAGGCCCAAAGGCCAGGCAGGTAATCACTTTTAATAAAGATAATATTCGTTTACTTATTAATTAATCATTCTAATTTACTTTTTGAATTTGCATAGCCTATCCATAAGTGACGTCACGCTAATTTTACCGATTTTTGCCCCCCCCCTCCGCATCGTCAAAAAGTTATACGCCCCTCCCTCAAATATAACATCATAAATATTTACCGATTTTTACCCCCCCCCCTCCCCTTCGTCAAAAAGTTATACGCCCCTCCCTCAAATATAACATCCTAAATCTCTGTCCCCCCCCCCCCCCCTCTCTTAATAAATCTCCATCTGTCCACTACTATCATTTACAAATCTGTAAATCTTTTTAAAAAATAACCTCCCATGGATATCATTAATAAAATTAATATCAAGTTGGCCCTATGATTAGACCTGAAGTCTAAGTCTAAAGACTAAAGACCATGAGCATAGTCATAGATAAGATAGTCATAGTCATAGTATACCGTAGACCAACATTATTTATGGAGTGCTAACATTTTTATTTAATTTATTTTATAATTATTTTTCAGATGAACACTTTACTTCTACTGATCTACTGAGATACGAGAGAGTGAATCACCAGCATATTTTCATAATTTTTTAACTGTAACTTTTCTCATGACAACAGTTGACTAACTTTATTTGGTTGTGCTGAGGACAATTAATAGTATGTCAGTATTGCCGGTCATGTCACCCCTTGAAGAAACAAGCAATTTTAATTCAGAGGAAGATGATGCTCCAGTGGTCTTAGTTTATCACTGTTGGTTATGTGTAGAAATATTTTTTGACAAGCTGGGCATTTTGCGCCATCTCCAGGTAATGTTTCCAATGATTTTATATGCGATCATATGAGACCCATTATTTTATTCTGGTAACATTTATAACTATTATATATTAGTCGTTAGTGAAACTCTGAAGTAACGATAATTTGTGTTTGCTATTGATGAGCAGGAATGAACTATTCAATTCTTGAATTAAACTGAACAGTTTAAGTTACCACTAAGTCTGTGTAAAGAACATTCATCTCTATTTTAATTTTCAATTATGGTATAAGAAATGCAACAATAAGCAGCAATGATTATTCACAGGTTAAAAAAAAAAAAAATAACTGTTAATTTTTGTGTAATTTTAGGAATATCACAAGGACAGGCCGGAACTTGAAGGTATTGAGAAAAAAATGAAAGTTCCAATCTGTATGGAATGTGGTGCATCTGATATATGTGAACATAGGAAGGAGGAGGAGGCAAATATTACCAGGGAGGATGCACAGTATGAAGAGGACGATGATGATGAAGATGACAGTGACAAGGTGTCTAAACCTCGTAAGTATTTCCGATAAGTGTCACTTTTGTATCTGTATTTATTTTGTATTGTTAGTAATGTATAATTAGTATATGCCGTACTGAGCATATAGGCTGCTGTTCATTGTTAGCCTCACCCTGTAAGTTAGGTGTTCTCATAAAATGCTATTTTACATTTATTATTTTTAAAAAGTCCTGACAGTACGCCACAGCTTTAGTTAAAATCCTTACATTATGGGGGAGAAAGTGAGGTCTGTTCTTGGAAGAATAGGGTACACTACACCTCCTTCCATTTTTAAATAAATGTATTTTATAAAATAAAATATGTTTTTTTTTCTATCTGAAGGTACTTTAAACTGTCTATCCTGCTTAAAACCATTTACCCTTCCGGAATCCCTTTATAAACATCGTATGGAGGATCACCCATTGGATAAAACGTTCCAGTGCCCCTTCTGTCCCAATGTATTTGCTGACAGAACTCATCTGGTCGTGCATAAGCGTGTACACACTGGCTCTCGTCCATACATTTGTGCACTGTGTGGAAATCGCTTTCCCAAGAGTTCTGATCTAAAGAGACATTCCGTGATTCATAGTGGTATACTTCTACTTTGTTTTTTAAAATTTTTGCATGCACTAATTAACATTTTTTTTATACGTATCTTAAAATCAGATACTAAGACCAAATTGTAAAGCTAAAAAGATATACTGAAACTTAAATGTTACAATTATGACTTTTTATCAATCCCTTTTCAGTGATCTTCTGATAAATTATTGTTTCATAAAATGTATTAAGCATCCAAAAATAATAATCTAATATGTTTGTGAAAAATTCTCTTGCTAAGTTGTTTTGCTTTCTTCAGGGAAGAAACCGTTCCAATGCGCCAGGTGTGACAAGACATTCACACAGAAATCCAGCCTGGAAAAACATGCCAAGATTCACGCTAAGCACATGGGAGGCTTCCCTTGCTTGCTGTGTGGCCTGGTCTACATGCAGGTGTCTGAGCTGAATGAGCATACACACTCTACTCATGGGGATGTCAACTATCAGTGTAAAATATGTGGAAAGATGTACATGGAAGAGAGACACATGTTGCAGCATGAGGTTATTTGTTTATTTTGGTTTAGTTTACAAAAGTGGAACCTGAATTATTTCTGCATGCTTGCCATAGAAAATGGGTTTATACAAAAATTGTTGCTACATCTTGAATTCCGTAGTTACTGGACAATCATTTATTAAGCTATGGTCTAGGTCAGGGTAGCAACCATGTCAAAGTAAGACTTAAAATTCATTTAGGCTGTCAATAACTTAGAAGTCTACTATTTAAGACACATTTTTTAGTTATTTATAATAATTCTTTTGGTCTTCCTCATGTCTATGAAAATGGTTAATGCATAGCAAGTCTGGCACGCTTGCTGTAGGTTTGTAGACCTCTGGTCTAGGCATAATAATTCTTTTTAAAAAAACAGATTTTTTTAGATAAAAATTGGCAATACTCAGATTAGTACATTTTTGTGCAAACCCATTTTGGTTTTTTTGAATAACAACCAATTTTTTAGATAATTTTTCATTTTTACTTAAATGTATGAATTCAGGTCCTGTTTTTTCGCTTTGCCTTATTCCATAGACTAACACTGAGCATTTTACACATGTGAAACACAATCTACTTTATCCATTTCCAGTTTTTAAAAACTCATTTTATCTATATAATTTCTTTTTATTGCAGTCATGGTAATGTGTTAACCACTTCATTACCGATGACCCATTAACACCATTAATATCTCTGTTGTACAGAAAAGCCATTTCCTGGTCAAACCATACGCTTGCAGCTTCTGTGACAGGCGATTTTCATTCCGTCCCCTGCTGGTCAAACATGAGGAAAAGATTCATCGGGCCAAGAAGGAGATTGCCTGTGATATTTGTGGGAAAATTTTCAAAAGGACTGAGAACTTGAACAGACATAAAGTAAGTTAGTAAACTTTGTCTGAAACCTAAATATCTGATCTACATGTAAGCTCAATTTGCGGTGCAGCAGGATCTAATTTTAGTGATTTCGAATCTCAATCCCATAAAATTATTCATTGAGAAGAAAAGAAATAATTTTCTAAAAATTTGAAATAAGCTTACTTTTCCCTTTAAAAAAATTGAAAACATGTAAAATGCATTATGTTTAATTTGTGTATTAGTATTTGAGTATTGGTGACCCACTTAAACTTTATAATATTCAATAAAAAAGAGCAAGGTGTCATTTTAGCAATGTTTTTTGTTCAGTAAATGACCCTTGTCTCAATTTAAATTAGTTAAAAAAATTAATTGAGCTAAAATTAGTGGACTATTCATTTGAGCAATTTCTCAGCCCAATTTAAACTTTGTCACTTGTCATAATTTGATTAATAAAAATAAGTCCTGTTACAAATCTGTTCGAGCATGAATTTAATTAATTTTTAAATTCAAAATCATCTCTAGTTGTCTCACACTGGTATACGTAACCACAAGTGTGAACAGTGCGGCCTTGCATTCACGGAGAAAGGATCACTGACACGCCACGTCAAGTCGCAGCATGATCAGCTCCGCCCACACACATGCTTCATCTGCGGGAGGGCCTTCACCCGCAAGATACTGGTTCGCAAACATATTGAAAGATGCCACGAGAAAAGCGGTGACGAGAGGGACTTGAAAGACCCGACAGGATATTTTAAGTGCAAACTTTGCAATAAACTACTGCGGAAATCTGGCATGAGGCATCACATCAAGCTGCACAAAATGAAAGGGGACAACTGGGAAGAAGTTTGTGAAAGGGCTGAAATGGGAACGTCAGGGGAGACAACTGGTGAAAGCAGTGCAAAGCATGTGGAGGTCAAGGAGGAAATGGAGGACGATGAAGGGGATATGTACAAAGACGAGACAGGAGAGGATGAAGATGAAAGTGGCGGAGAAGAGGACAATGAGGAAGTGTTTGAGGAGTTTGTTGTTAAAAGTGAGGAGCTTTCATTTGAGGAGATTGTTTAGGAAGGGAGAGTATTTTTTGTTGTTGCTATGATGGTTTAATCAGAGCTTAAAAATCAAAATCGCCATTTCAGGTTAGGCCTTAAGTGATTGGTTTCAGGTTAGGCCATTGGTTTCAGGTTATGCCATTAAGTGATTGGTTTCTTACATTTTTTTCAAGGTGGCAGAAACAGGTAGGCATTAAAAAGATTATGGAGTGTGATATATTGACTATACATTATAATTATTGTATCTTAAAATGTACCGGAATTTCTGAGACATTTCATAGGAAATTACAGTCAGCAGTCATTCTACTTGATCAGAGTTGACTCACTCGAATATCATATAAACTCCATAATGCTCACTCTAAGTCATTGATGTTATTTTTTTAAATAAACAAACTGTAACTGACTCTACTTTGGCAGTAGCTCTAAGGATCTCTTTTTATTTCTGTTTTTTTTTAGGGAACCCACTTCTAGAAATATACTTTAAAATAATTGTTAGAGCCCACAAAAAATTAATACCCTAATGATACAAAAAAATTAATACCCTAATGATATACAGAAAGATTATGTACAGGTATGAATTTTTTAATTTTTAAAAAGTCAATTAGATAAGCATTGGTGTAAATTATAATTTTTTTTAACCAGTAACTAGTTTCATCATTTGTTTTGATTGTTTTCTAATAAATTATCAGAAGTTCATGCCCAAAAATCAAATTATATTTGTATAATTATATAAATTATATTCACTCTAGACCAGCACTTTTTCAATCAGGGTGTTGTGAGAAGGACATAGAATTGTTGCAAGATAACATACAAAAAGAATTTTTTTAAATATGTTTTTACAAAATTATTGATGTTACCCACGATGTAACATGGGACCTGTAATATGATACATCTATTTTGATGCCATGGTAGCCGTTCCTTACTGAAGTATACAAAAAAAAATGTTCTTTAAATGATTCTATCATTAGTCACACAAAAAAGATTAAAACAATAGTCCTGGGCTAAAAGTAAAACCTATACTGAGGAAGTGTTTCTCAGTATCTCCTTGTCTCATGATTTTAGAGCATTGTTTCCCAATCTTTTACTCAGAAAAGTACTCCCACACATTAGCCTCACTTTTAATTTAAGAGTCCTGGAAAAATGAGTTGTACATAATTATCTATCACTTTGTTTTAAATCCTATATGTTAACTTCCCTGTTTGTGTTTTGGGCAAAATATTCTGACGGCTAATTGACCCACTTCCCGTCAATCTGAAACTTGGCACATAGACTCGTTGCCAATGACAACACATTCTATCAAATGTTTAGCCCCAACCCTCAAATAGCAGGTTTTCCTATTTTTCAAGGTGAAGAGGAAGGAAATATGATGCCACTAATTTCATGAAATAAAATTCCAGATAACTGCGCTAAATGAGATTCTTTAAAAAAAATATTGCAAGTTCTTTCTGTTTGTAATAATTTCTTTTGTTTTTCTGAAATCGTTGGTGAAATAAATATGCTGTGTAAAAGCGGGTTGGGACATTAAACTATTAATATGAAATAAAATAATAAAAAATGCATATAAAGGATTTATATGAACAACTTTGTTTTTATGGGTTGTTTAATTAATATTTTGTTGCCGATTCTTGAAACAAAAATTTGAATGTTGTTGGCGTTCATAAAGTGTTGTCATTTTCATGAACTTTTTCTTGCTTTGAAAAAAAAATTATTGTACATTTTCTTGAAACATTTTTTAAAGTGTAAAGTTCCTGTTCTTTAATGCAATAATTTCATTTTTATTTTATTTCCATGAATTTTAGTTTTAATTTAATTCTTAAAGATGGCTGTCTAATTACTTGTTATCATACTATGGAAACATTATTTATGCTATAGATATCAAGAAAATTTAATTGTTCATTATTATCTGTGTCATGAGTGCAATAATTTTGAATATAGATGTATTTCTTGATCTGTTTATTCCTCAAACAATTAAGCACAAACAATGGTTAGAGGAAATAAATTTAAGACTGGACATGTTTTTAGAATTATCCTTAATATAAATTGTTATTTTAAAAATATTTTAAATTGCTCTGCAATAATTTAATTAATTTATTATATTTATTACGTATGGGTAAAATTATATTTTGATGCATTAATCACAAGACTATTCTATTTTGTCACATCATAATTTATTTTGAAGAAGTTTCTGTGAAATACATTGCACCTAATGAAAATAGCAGTACAGATTCTGTTGAAATGTAATGATTGTTATTTGAAAATCTATATTAGTATTGTTTTTATTCATATTTTATTTATAAGTTTCCAGTGGAAGTTTTAACCAAAAGCATTCGATGTTGGTGGAAATAAAGAAAAACCTGCAAATCAATATAATATTTAATACAAATGAAACATTGGTGTTAATGTGAACCTAATTTTTAAGTGTGGTTGAAGTGCAACTCAAAAATAGACCTACACAATAGGATGCGATAATATCACTTGTACATTTTGAAAATTTGGTTTATAAAATTTGTTAATAAAATTTGTTGAAAATACATTTTGGCCATAGACACTTACCACTGTATTCCTTTAATGCTGTTAACAGAATATGGTACAATCCTTTGATGTTTATTATTTTCATAAATAATATTAATTTGAAAGAATCTACACTTTTTTACATTGTAAATTTAGGTGAGATTTTTTTAGCCCAATTTAAAAAAAATCTGAATCTTACAAAAAAATCTTTCTCTATAAATACTATAATAAATTGAGCAGAAAGTTTTATTGGTATAAACTCTTATAAAAAGTTATTTTTTTTTTTACACTCCAGGATAATTTTCATACCATGGGATAGAAAAGAAATAACTAAATTTTTAAAAATGTATGTTCCATTTCATTACGAATTATTTCACAATAGGTATAAGTGGCAGGAAGTCCAATAATACACAGTGTCAATTGTCGGTGCTCTGTAACTTTATTTAAATTGATAAGGAAGAATTTATTATTTGAAAGGAGCTGGCCTTAAGAAATGTGTTTTTTTTTTAAAAGATACAGCATATTTCTTCTAGGCATTTTCCTCTTTTAATTTGTTGATCTCATTAATTAGTGATAATGTTACAGGCATGCTAGACACATAGTCATTTGTGTACTGCATTGCTGAGCATTAGTCTGATGCAAAATTGTTACGTTTTTTTTTTTGTTTTTTTTTTGTTGAGTTATTTGGCTGTGAAATCTGTAATTTTTTAAGATATAGGTTAAGAATGGCTTTTGGTACTAAATTGTCAATAATGTCAAAACAGAGACTAATAACTTTGCAGGGTTACTTTTTTTTTTTTTTTTTTTAAAAATAAAAAAAAAAAAAAATTTTTATAGCACAAGTAATTTTTTTATGATTTTGAAGATAAGCATAACTTGTATGCAAATAATTAAACCTTTTGTACAACTGTATAAATTGCCATGAAATTTATAAGCGTAATATAAAACCATGGTTACAAATAACGATAAACACAGCTTCAATTCAATAATTGTGTATTTATGTCATTACATTTTAAACATTTTTATTAAAATCATGTTCTAGTCATTTTTAAAGAAACAAAGCACAAAGACCATTTACTTAAGAAAGAAACAAGTGTAGAATTTTATTTAACTTATCTTAGCTGAATTAATGGGAAGAAGTAAATTCAAATAAGTGTTTTATTTCGAGATAAAAGAATCCTAACAAAATATGGACAAGAGCAACAAATTTTGACACCACCATTAAAATTTCACAATACGAAGTATAAATTTTTAAAAAATAAAAAGATTTTTGGAATTTATTTTCTATATAAGGGGTTGAGATTTATTATTTATTCATAGTAGGTACCATTAAAGCCATGTCATTAACATATTTTAATAATAAATTTATATCAAAATTCCATTTGTTTTTAAAATTGGCAAACAAAAAGAAATGATGTTAACCTACATAACATTTTTTAATACTTAGATTTGATGTCAGTTACAAAAAAAAATTAAAAAATGCCATTCTGACCATCTTAAATACTGAAAAAAAAAAAAAAAAAATTGGTATTTTTATTTGTGCTTTAAGGACCTAAGAGTACAATGATATAGGCAGGCTTATGGACGGATATCATTATTTTCAAAGCTACAATTGTAATAGATGTAACTAAATATATAAACCTATTACTGCAGGAATCTTGCAGGAAAAGAAACAGCTGGCAGAAAATATTAAAATGGTCTTTCATTCTTCAGCATTTGTCACATGTGTTCTTTTTAAAAAAATGCTTATGACCTACGTGTTTGAGATGGCTGTAATTTTTCTTTAATTTTTTAACATTTATGTACAAAAAAAAAAAAAAAAAAGTTTAGAAATTATTAACAAAAGCAGTTAGCAGTGACATCAGAAATTGGTGGAGCTTGGTGAAAATTATGAAGAATACAATGATCTTTTTAAAAAAATGCTTATGACCTACGTGTTTGAGATGGCTGTAATTTTTCTTTAATTTTTTAACATTTATGTAAAAAAAAAAAAAAAAAAAGTTTAGAAATTATTAACAAAAGCAGTTAGCAGTGACATCAGAAATTGGTGGAGCTTGGTGAAAATTATGAAGAATACAATGTCATGTCATTAATATTTATAAATAAGAAAGCCCATTGGAGGAAACATTTTATTTGTTTTCGAATTCGAAATAAAAATTATTTTTGTGAAGCATTCTTTTAAAATAAGGTTCTAACCATTAAAAATTCAAATATTTAAATAAGATTAGGCTGCCAAAACATCTAAGCAGACTTTTATGGAAGAGATTTAACAAAATTACAAATATTAGATTGATAAAATATATAATTAAGTCATCATTATGTTAAGAACATCCACTTAAAAAAAAAATTCTATAACTTGCTGGCCTAAAGCCCCCATGATGCTTATTCAATAAAATTGGTCACCAACCTAAGGAGAAATGGCCCGGGAATGTTTCGACATTTTTATATAACTATATATCTTATTTATCTAAATATTTCTATCTGGTTGATTCTAATACTTTTTCTTTAAGCAACATAAACATTTGAAATCAGCAATTTTATATAGATACTATGTTTGTGTTAAAATGACTATAAGTATCTGTGTTGATGGAGTGATGGGAACTCATCTTGAGGAAGTACAAAGGTTCGACAGTTGGGGCAGGAGCGATTTTCTGCAAACCACTTTTTTATGCACTAGAAATTGAAAAGAAAAATCTATATTTTGCAGATAAACTTAAATGTTACAAAGGAAAAAAAATCTAGAATTAATAGTATGCACAATTTACAGTGGCAAATTAAATTACTTAAAATTTACAGTTCAGTTGCTGTATAAAATTTGGAAAAGAAATTATAATTTATGCATTTCATTGAGCTTTTTAATCTACAGAACAGAAAAAGCAAGAAAAATAAGTGCTCACACAAACTCACTGACGTAGGTAAATCAAGAAATAGCATTAATTAGCTTAACACTTTATATACCGATTTTAAGATAAAACTTAAAACAATTCATGAATCCTGTCTTTTATTGTGCATGCATTCTCGCATGTTTACTTCCTTGCTAAATGAACTTCTTTCAGATTTTGTTCCCTTCAGATTTCAAAAGATTTTGGGTTTTAGCTATTACGAAAAATCAACTCGGATTATAAATTACTACCCGACAAGATGTAATTAGAATATTGATGGGTTTATTACACAAGCTATTGCTATGCTGATTGCTGTATTAATTTAACTTGAATAAGCTAAATATTGTCCTTATCATTGATATTAGAGCCTTGTGTTTCACCGTTCTGGGATGAGGGGGAAAACAGAAAAGATATTTTGGTTTATAGGTTATGTGGATATTAAGTTTTAAGTCATAATATCCATAGAAATTAAGGTTCCTGGGTTTAAACCCTTTGGCCTACATTGGATAGAATATCATATCCTGTCTGGCAATGATCTGAATATTCATAAAATTATCAAGTCCAGCCCAAAGCACATGAAATAAACAGTGCATCTTGCTGTGACAGTATGCCGTGATCAGCTCACAGTGACAGTGTGCCTTAATCAACTCACAGTGAGAGTGTGCCGTGATCAGCTCACAGTTATCTACTATTGCCTCTAAAGAACGTGTACTGACCTTTAGGTGAAACTTGTGATGACAGTCCAATGTCTCTGCATCTGGGTAGTTGATCAGTTCATAACAAATGGTGCATTGACTGTCTGTGACACTGCGGGGGCCTTTCTTGGTCACAAGCTCCTCGGGGGTGAATGCAGTGTGGCCAGAACTCTGATCAACACACAAAAAATGAATGATTTAAAAAGCTTCAAGGCTAAGAGTGACGGTAATTTATCATCTGCAAATGAAAAAGCTTAGGAATCACAAAGACCTGGTTGGAATGTACAAAAACATTTAGGTTAAATTAAAGATGTTTAAGCAACATTTGAAGGACCAGGTAGGCTCTCTCTCAAGCGCAGCTAAAATACATTTTAGGAGCAAGCCCTAAAAACCTTCTTTACAATTAATTGACTGGACTTAACTTTTATTGCTATCAGCTTAGAATCTGTCATCCAGGTCAAAAAATTGTTCATTAGACAAGAGTAATCCACAGACAGTCATCATAATTCAATCAGCAATAGACAATGCAACCCCAAAAAACATGTAAAACCGTATCTATAATCCTAACTAAATCACTCACCTCTACGCCATCCTCCTCTATGATTTTCTCAGCTATATGTCTTGTTAGGATCTCTTCATTGAATCCTGACAATGAGCCACCGTTCTCTTTCCTCAGTCCATCAATGATTCTCTGTACTTGATTCCTGTTTGAAAGAAGGTCCAAAGAACACATTTTTTTCTCTCTCCGTGAAAGGAGATACATGAAGACACAATATTAACCAAGTCTTTCAGTCCATTATTAATTACATTTTTTTTTACAAAGACGCTAATCCAGTAGGTTATAAAAATTTATGTTTTGGAGAAGAAAAATAAGTGGACAAATTGAGAACGTCCACCTCAAATTAATCAAACATGATAATTTTCATCAAGCAAAGGGAAATAATATTTTTAAAAACATGACTGTTAATATATATATTTTTTTTTTTTTTCAAATCTTCACCTGGGATAATTGGGAAACATTTCCTGTATGGCGATCACAATTTTTTCAAAGGATGTCTGGACCTGCGGCGGTACCATGGCTGCTGCTGGACGTGGAAGCACGCCGCCCGTGGGTTTGAGAGGACGGGGTGGCATCCCCTTGGGTTTGATTGGATTGAGATTCCTGAGGGGCATGCTGGGCTTGGGAGAAAGCCTGCTGTTCTCCATCGGCTTGTGAAGTGGGCTGGCCACTTGCCTGTGTTGGTAGTTGGCCATGGGTTTCTGAAAGGGGTTTCCCATGAGTTTGGGGATTTGTGGAACCAAAGGGGTGGGCAAGAGACCCTTCTTAACAGCTGGATAAGCATCTGAGGGAGGCTGGCTGCCTGTTGATAAAGAAAAATACACAGATGTCAAAGATTTCTTTACCAATAGAGGATTATAAGTGAATTTGTTCTACAGGGTATAATGGTGGACTTCAGAATGAATTATTGTTAAATGTTTATTATATTTATACATATATTATATATATAAGCGGAACGCCTAAATATTAAAGAGCAAAAAAGATCTTCTTTAAAAAGTTATTAAAACTTATATTTGAGGGAGAGTTCTCAGAACGTATTTCGAGCAGTTTTTCAAAGAAACTCATTTTCTAGCAATTATTCCAAGCAACTCAGCACAAGTGTCAGAGTCACAACTTACTGTTGCCACTGTCACTGTTGCTTCCCACACTGGCAGGGGGACTCTTCCTGCCACCACCCAATGCATGTCCCCCATTGTGGCTCGGTAGGGCATTATTGTTGTCGGGGCTTGTAGTGCCACTGTCATTGCCGTCTCCACTGTAAATCATGTCTATGAGAGCCTGTGCGTCGTCTTCTGAGTCTGTCAAGACATGAGGGGGGGAAAAAAGTATTAATATTATCAATTATTATTATCTTTTATTTTTTGTACACAAATTCCCTTTTTTTTTTTTTTTTAAAATGTTTTTTTTTTTTTTTTAAAGTTCATCTTTTGAACCCAAAACTTTATTTCTTTTTTTTTTTTTTTTTGTTTTTTTTTTTTTTTTTTTTTTTTTTTTTTAAATGTTTTTTTTTTTTTTTTAAAGCTCAGCTCTTGAACCCTAAACTTTTGGTCTCAAAATTGAAATAAAAATGTTCATTTTGACCTTTAGGCAAAGTTAAATAATCTTCATTCTTCTAGCGCCAAAACAGAAAAAAAACCAAAATGAGTACAATGATAAGGATAGTGGAAATAAGAAGCACAAAGTAGAGGAAAAGCTGTGGACACAATGAAACACCAGACGTGTCTGTCAACAGAGGAAAGTCTTCTTCAGCAAACAAAAACAAGGGAACAACAAAAATAAAGTGAACTAAAATCATAAAAACGACATTCTATTAAAAAACAATTTCACCAACAAGATCAATTCAATTCACACATTTTTTTTTGAGATTGAGGTTAAGCTTTAAAAGATTGAGACTCGCTCAAGATTTTCCTCACAAATTCCTTTATCAATACAACAAAGTTTATGATGAGAGCCCCAAGAAAATGTATACAGGAACGCATTGATTTTACTCATTACAGCAGGGATTTAAAACCAAAACAACAAAATGTTTACCTTTGGTTGATGAGTCTGGGGAAGTCTTGATTAATGAGAATGACACCTGTTAAGAAAAGATTCCATAATAAGCTGTTTGATTAAACACAATATTTGGCTTGGATATCTTCCAACAAGCTCTGCTAATTTATACTTTCAGATTCTCATGATATATTCAACAACTCCTATCTATTGTCATATGATATCAACTCACAAATGTTATTACTGGTCATGCACTTTTTAAAAAAAAATATATCTTTTCCACATATTTTAAAACTGAATGCGCACTTATGTAGAAAGGCCATGCTTTATTTTCACTTCCATTGCATTCAGTCAATAAAAATTGTCATAAGCTTCAGGTGATAGATCCATAGATTTAATAACTTTTTTTAAGATCAATTGTATTTTTAACAGTTTCAAATATAAGTAATGACCTGAATCTTCTCCAAACTTGGTGGACTCGGAGGAGGTGGAGGGACTGTGGACAGCAGTTCAAGGTCATCAACAGAGCCCCTTGTGTTAAACTCTTTTATCTTCTTTTGGTAAGTGTTCTGAACGGGAAGATGTTAGCACATACATTAAATAATAAAATGACATATAAGTGGCTTGGCAGCAAGCACATGCTCACCTCTGGCATTGTATTAGTCCTTTGGACTAGTCACTTGTTTTTTCTTATGCTCAGTGGTGATACTAGAGTTTGTGTCACCCAGTGCAGTAAACTCAATGGTCACCCCATTCTTACTGTCCCATGGACCTCTTACGAGTCCACTTTATCTGGTGTCACCCTGCACTTATAGCAGACAAATCTTCCTTACAAATCGGGTGGAAATGTTGGCGTAAACAAAAATTGGTGTAATGACTTTAAAAAGTTTGCCTACCCTTGACATAGAACAGTCCTTAATACATATGCCAGAGAACATTTTGAACATTTAAAACAGTTAAAAACACAGGTATATTTTGTAAACTTAATATTTAAAAAAAATACAATTTTATTCCAATGCCAGTACTATGGATTTAACTATCATTTTTACAACGGATAATAAAATTGGCTTATCAAATTGCAAAAAATTACCATTCATTTTTTTTATAATGCTGTAAATGAGTTATTTAACAAGTCCAAACATTCACTAGTATACCAGAGGCAGTTACTCTGGGATCAGACCACCAAGGAGCAGAAGCTACACCATTGCCACTCAGCACCATTGACTCAAAGACAAACAGGTGCTGATTGGATTTTACAGCAAATAATTTGATTGGAATGTAGTCTCTAACCAAGGACAAATTTTAAAAAAAAATGCTTAAACTTACCCATATTTCTTCCATTTTCCTCTCACAAATCTTCATGTAATCAGTCCACTCTCCTTGTTTGCTTTGCAGATCCAAATAAATGTCTTCACTTGGGTTTATCCTGAAAGAAAAAAAAGTTTTAGCCATTTGAAGCTATGAAACTTTAGGATAAAATACAGAAAGACCCAACAAATTCATCAGGATAAGACAGATTAACTAATCCTTACTTTTTCAATGCAGCTCCTAGCTTCTGGACATGAATGCTGGCCTCCATCCTCTTGAACTCCATAGTTTTAAGAGACAGTTCCATAGCGAGTGTCAGGACCTTCCTCTGAAATACACAGCATCCAATAAACAAACTTGAAAATATAAGCAAACGCCTTACTGGGATGTGTTCCCAAAGTCATTTTGTAACAATTTCACGATAATAACATCTTAAAATATTCTCGTATAGGTAAAATGATTTCATTTAGCAAATGATGACTTTAAATTAGCTTTCACTGCTTAACCCACTGGTAGCCCTTAACCCTACCTCAGCAGACATGCGTTTCTCCCTTTCCGTGTTGAAATCCAGCTCCAAGCTTTGATTCTTTCTGTCAGCCCCCACCATCTTTTCTCTCAGCTGGTCGTTCTCTTGCTTGGTCCTCTCATACAGCAGCTCAAAACTATTTTTTGTAAAAACTAATCAATGTTAAAATAGAACCAACATGGCAAAGTAAAAATTTAAAAAATCTGCAGTGCTCAAATCAGGAATGCCCCAGCAATAAAGCAGAACAGTAAATGTGAACAGAAACTTACAGTGGTTGAGAATCTTCATGTATGATAAATGCAAGGCTATAACCACTAACATAGCAAAAAATTCACAAGTTTAAGCACTCGTATCTCTTTGAAGTTGAGGGAAAACCCCAAGGCAGTCCTCCCCGAATTAAAATCAAGTATTGCTCAACGCTTATTAATAGGACAGTTAAAGTGAAAAAAACTGACCCTGTTCGTCTACGCTCTGAAGCATCTGCCCTCGAAACGGCCTCGCTCTTCTCCTGCTCCAGTTGACGGATCCTGTTTTTATAAACATCCTCTTCCTTCGAAAGTAAACTTGTCGTCTGCGTAGATTTTTAAAAACAGGATGAATTTAAAACAAACAAAAATGCACACAGTTATCTCTTTGAATAGGAATCTTATAAGAGGTCTCAGTGACATGCTTAATTGAATTCCTAAACCCCCATCTTGCATAAAATTAACTTGGCTGCTTCACCATTTTTAACTGAGTAATAAATGTTATGGCAGTGCAATTTAGGAGAAACTTAACTTATCACTATGTAAAGTGAACCAATTATCAAAATTATTATGTGAAAATGTGTGCTCCTTTAAGACCTGTGGAGTTTTCAATTACAATGAATTGGTCATAGGAAATGTCCAGGGCATATTTAGTAAATCAGAATTGCCTATTAATTCTAAAATTTACCACTGTTATTTTTGTTCCCCAAAAGCTTTCAATGCATGTTACAATACCATCACAGTAAAACATCACAAATTGAATAGTTTTAACAAAATTAATCATTTTTAATATAGAACCAAAATCACTAACACATACATGATTTAAAATGTTAAAAAGCTAACTCACCTTTAATTCAGTGACAAGCACTTCTTTGGTTTTTTCAGTCTGTGAGCCCTCAGTTACCTGCCTTGCTGGAGTGGTCTGAGTGAAATCATCAGTAAAACCCAACCTGGAATGACCATTGTGCCCAAACGACTGGTCCAGATAAGATGGAGGGAAAAATGGTTCACTGTCGGCTGACAGCTTTGCTCTGCTAGAGAATACATCATTGGACAGGGAGAACTCATCGGATCTCATGGATGAGACCGAAAAAGGATTCCGCTTCCCGGGTGTACGGGAGAATCCAGTAGAATCCAGGTTGAGTTGGTAGTCCCGTTGGGGAAGGTCCATGTCACTGGTGGTCAAAGGTGAATCCAGAGATGACTTGAGTCCAGACAGCATCCAACCCATGCTGCTGGTGTCAAGTGGAGCAATAGATGAGGGCTGCAACAGGGGAGAATTAGTGATGGGTATATCCGGAGGAGGTATCCAGGGCCCTTTGCATGCCAGCACTGGGCGATCCATTGGATCTTGTGGTGTTGATGAACAACGGACCATCTCTGGGTCAGCTATCCTTCTTTCAAAACTCTCCAAGTTGAAATCGGCAAGTCCGCCAGAGAGGTCTGTATTCCATGTGGGAGTCTTTGGACAGCTGTCGCTATCGACAGCTTTCCATATGTTGTAGACTGACTCATGGTTTGAAAGGGTGTTGGTGGTGGTGGTGGGTAATGAAAACGGTTCTTGGCTCGACACGTTGGTTCTGGATGCCAGCTGTTTAAGCACCCGAGACTCTGAAGACTGTCGAATTCTGAGACTGTCGGTATCGGCAGGGTGCACATCTCCCATGTCAGGCACAGAAGGGTTGTGGGTAAATGATGGGAAAAAGTCTTTTAACTGGTCATCATTACCTGACCAAAGCCCAGATGGAAGACTCCTATCAGATGAAACTGAGTCTCTGTACAGGGTGAAAGGGTTTTGGTTCAGAGATGTCTGGGTGTCAACATTCCCCTGTGACAATGGCTGCTCTCTTAACTGCTGACTGCCACCATCCCCATCCGTCAAACCATCCATATCCATTTTTGACAAGAACTGTGACGGGGTGTTTCTGCTACTCTCCGAATCAAACAGATTTCTGTTTACAACTTTCCTGGGTTCCGGTGCTTTCGGGGTCGAAGTCTCATAGCTGAAAAACTCTGACTGGTACACCTGGTCAACTCCCCTCGGTTTGAGAAACCCAGATGCACTGGAGGCAGCATTGCTTCTTTGCATGTTGACCAGACCTGGGCTCTGTCTGGCATGTTCGCTGGCCAGGTCCGAATGGGTGGATGCCAGAGACTCTAAATCATCATCGTCCGCTGCAGCACTGCTGGTAGTCACACTGCTGTCAGCAGAGGGTGTACGCTTTTTTCCCTGTACTATTGACACTGGCTTGTAACTGTACACAGAGAAATCAACATACAGGTAAAAATGAAAACTTCTCTATAATTAAGATAAGATTCTCGAATATTTTCACTTTTATAATTAAATTTTTTTTTATGGTTCTTATGTTTGCACCATGCTCATGTTATTATTTTGTTTAAGTGCATTGTTTAAAAAAAAAAAAGCTTAATTTTTACAAAACTCTTAACAATATAAAAATATAACACAAAGGAAACATTTTAATAATAGAAAATACCAATTCGCAAGCAGAGGCCTCACTCCTTTCTTCTTGCCACGTGATGGCAGACTTATCATGGGTGCTTTTAAAGGCACTGGAGCTGCGGCCTGATCACGGGACCTCCTGTCTGTGGAACAGCTGGAGGTGATGGACGAGGCCTGGGATCCCGACCCTTCTCCTGACACGTCGGACGCATCGGAGCTGCGACGTGTTTGAGGTACTTGGAATCTCTGACGCCTCGTGTCAAAGTCGGAGGTGAGATCAGGCACTCTCTTGCCGTCTCTCCTTCCTTGGCTGCTGCCGGTGTTGTACAGATCAGATCTGTCATCGCTGGAATCAAAAGCAGATGATTTAGAAGGTTGGTATACAATTTATTACCTCTCATATATTAGAATCACATATTTTAAAAATGGGCCAACCAGAAAAAGATTAGGTAGTAAAGGAGGATGTACACCTTTTTTGAAATGCAATTATACAAGACGGCTGTCACTTTTTTTTTAGAAAGGTGAAATTACCACCACCCAAAATCTTTTTATAAAACCACTACCTTACAGGGCCATTAAAAAAAACCCAGCAATTTAAAAAAAAAAAATACCTTTCCATGCTTCTAGCAACTGAGATCTTGTCAGACTGGGAGGAGGCAAAGTCATCCTCATCCAGCATGTCTATGGATGAAGCTTTAGATTTTTTGGGTTGACCCAGTGTGATTGCATCCAGGGTGTCATAAGATGACTTCTGGCCTGCAGTACTTGACCCATCAAAGAAGTCATAGATGCTGCAGTCAAAAGCACTGGCCTTAAGAGTTTGGCCAGCGTTCTTTTTGGAAGTGACCTTTGTGAAGCCCTCATTGTCCACAGCAGCTGCAGCAGGCAAGTCATTTTCTGAGGACCTTGTGGAGCTCTTGGGCAGCTCAAAAGTATCAAGTTCATTGTAGCTCCCTTTATGCGATTGGCTTGTGGGTGGCGGGAAAAATTCTTTGGCAGCAGGGTTCAAGTTCCAAACACCCTGACCGGGAGGTTCTGACCTGGTCTTGGCTGCCGCAGCAGCAGCCTCCATTGATTTCTTCCTGTTCTCCCAGGAGAACTGGGGTTTGGGTTGTACGGCGGCAGGTTTGGATGCACCTGGGTTCGGTTGTGCTGCAGCGGGTTTATCAGCGGTAGAGTTGAGGTTGACAAAGTTGTTCCTCAGGACATTAAAGTTGGGATTCATCCGCAGGAAGCCGACAATGCCACCAACAGAGTCGATGTGTTGGATAGCCTCGGGCGGCAGACTTCTCAGTGTGTCTCTCACCAGTGGCCCGTTGAGGTCAAGGATGCGTTCACTTTTCACTATCTGACCAAAGAACCTGGAATTGATGAAATTTAAATTAAGCACTAGATTGTATGTTTCATTACACCTGCGGGCAATAGAGTCACCATGACCATAACATTTTGTTTTAAACATTTCATATATATAAGCAATATAACAGCAATATTTCAATTATAACACAACATGTTCACTTACAAGTATAACTCTTGAAGATTGTCTCTGCTAAGTGCTGCCCCTTGACTTCCTGAAGTATTCAAATCTATACCAGGCAGTGGCAGGCTCCCGGAAACTGAACTACCACTCACAGAACTATCTCTGACTGGGTCCCTGGAAGATTGCAATTTTTATTTTGCTTTATGTCAAGGAGTTCAGGGTTCAATATGTACACAAAAAATTTAGTGTTCAATATGTACACACAAATTCAGGGTCCATTATGTACACACAAATTCGGGGTTCACTATGTACACAAAAAGTGTACACTGGCAACTTTAAAAGCCAAGAATTTTATAAAAGTCTGAAGTAACTATGGGTGTGAAAAAACTCACTAGATTAAAAAATTTTTTATTTGTGACAACAATTTTTCAACAAAAAAAAAAATTATATATATATATATATATATATATGCTTGCATGCAGGACCCACTATTTTTTTAACAAAAATGTTATATAAAGTGTGGAGTAGTCATTTACACAACACTGGCAACTTTAAAAACAAAGAATTTTATAAAAATCTGAAGTAACTATGGGTGTGAAAAAACTCACAAAAAAAAAAAATTTTTTATTTGTGACAACAATTTTTCAACAAAAAAAAAAATTATATATATATATATATATATATATGCTTGCATGCAGGGCCCACTATTTTTTTAACCAAAATGTTATATAAAGCGTGGAGTAGTCATTTACACAAAAAGTATGAGAATCACTTTATGACTCGCTTATGCTCAAGCAGAGGGACACGAGTTTTTTTATTTTTTTGTGTGCATATATTAATAAATGAAAGCATAGTTTATGATGACCGCTTTCCCGTTTCAAGTTTTTATAGAAACATTTTAGTCTTGTCTATTTATGTTATAGTTACATTTACTGTTTAAAAAGGGCTTTGTAAGCCCTTAAAACCAAGGGTGCGACCTATCAGATTGACAACCCAAGAATAAGGGCGGGACATATCCCCTGGTGCGACCTTTCAGATTGACAACCCAAGAATAAGGGCGGGACATATCCCCTGGTGCGACCTATCAGATTGACAACCCAAGACTAAAGGACACACCCCCGGGTGCGACCTATCAGATTGACAACCCAAGACTAAGGGCGGGACACATCCCCTGGTGCGACCTATCAGATTGACAACCCAAGACTAAGGGCGGGACATATCCCCTGGTGCGACCTATCAGATTGACAACCCAAGACTAAGGGCGGGACATATCCCCTGGTGCGACCTTTCAGATTGACAACCCAAGGCTAAGGGTGCGACCTATCAGATTGACAACCCAAGACTAAGGGTGGGACGTATCCCCTGGTGCGACCTTTCAGATTGACAACCCAAGACTAAGGGTGCGACCTATCAGATTGACAACCCAAGACTAAGGGTGGGACATATCCCCTGGTGCGACCTTTCAGATTGACAACCCAAGACTAAGGGTGCGACCTATCAGATTGACAACCCAAGACTAAGGGTGGGACGTATCCCCTGGTGCGACCTATTACATGAGCATATGTATATTTTTGTGATAAGTCATTATCCTTCCTTTGTTGCGAAGGCAGAGACGCAACAGAACTACTTACTCTTCTACGTCCTCCTCATCCATGGTGAAAGCACTAACCCGCTTCCTATCCTGGTCATCTTTGAACTGGACGTCCACTGGTAGGAAGTGCTTCACTTTTTCTTTCTTCTTTTTTACCTTGGTGGATTTATGTTTCGTCTGATTGAGAAAACAGAAGACGACTTATAGAACAGTGGTGTTTTGGGGGGAAGGGGTGGAGGAGATTGGTTGGGGGGGGGGGATGGGATATTGGGGGGGAGGGGATGGGAGGGAGGGGGGGATGGGGGGGGAGTGGAGAGGGGGGGGTGGGGGGGGGTTGGAGGGGGGGGGGG
>CAXITT010000006.1:48970-63083 GCA_964033795.1 Lymnaea stagnalis
GGAGAGAGGAGGAGATTGGGGGTGATTGGAGAGAGGAGGAGATTGGGGGTGATTGGAGAGAGGAGGAGATTGGGGTTGATTGGAGAGAGGAGGAGATTGGGGGTGATTGGAGAGAGGAGATTGAGGAGGATATTTGGGGGAGGGGTATTGGATAGGGGGACGTTGGATTGGGTGAAGGTGGGAGAGGAGATTGACTGGGGACGAGATTGTGGAGGGGCCAAATTGGGGCAGATATTTGAGGAATGAGGATATTTGGGGGATAGGATTGAAAAGGGGGGGGGGGATTGTGGTAATACATATGCAGAAAGGTTCAGGGACATAAAAGCGGCTACAAACTATCTGACCTACCCCCATAATGAGATCTGGCTCATCCTTCTTCAGTATTGTCACCTGGCAGTCTGGGCCATGAAGTTGGCTTTGATCTACAAGGGAAACAAAATATTTTGTTTAGTCAACAAAGAATAAATAACCAACATCAATGAATAGTGAGGTACTCCCCCCCCCCTAACCCATTCAGCCCCTCGGGTTAACAATATATGATGTTAACTATAATATGTTGTCAAGTACGTTGAAACATCTTTCTATAAAAGTGCTATAAAAGTTTGATTTTATTTCCTCAATTAAGCATCTGACTGGAAACTTAAGTGCTGTGAACTAAACAAACAAAAACCACCAAAAAGTAATTTTTGCAAATTGAATTATTTTCTTTTTTTTCAAAATAAATTATTAAATTAAAAGAAGAATGAAATTTTTCGTATCAATCCTTTATAAAATGTGATATAGAGCAATGGGGTTGGGGCTGAACATTGGACAAAATATGCACACAAGCAAAGCACTTTATAAGAATCCCAATTCATTCCGACCCCCCCCCCCACCCCAAGGATCGCAACTGCACAATTTATTCACCCCTCCCCCATCCGAACTATAATAATATTTTAATGACCAGTTCACTTTTTCAAAGATTTATTTCACCACCTACTTCAGAATAACAAAAGATGATATTACGTAACCAAACAAAATCACTTGCAATATTTTTTTTTTTTTAAAGTCTCATCTCATTTAGCACAGCTATCTGGAAATTTCCTTCACGTTCACCTTGAAAAAAACTCTTTAGGGTTTGGGGGTGAGACTGTAAATTTAAAAGAATGTGTTGTCAATCGGCAACAGGTCCATGCGCCTAGTTTCAGCTCGAAGAATTTGCCAGCCAGTCCGCCACCCAGCCAGGAACAAAAGCACAAAGTTAATATAAAGTCAACATCCAGGGTTACCTTCTGTGGGCACATGCTTAACTGGCACGTCCGTGTCTTCCTGGTCTACACTGGCAGCCTCCTTCTGAGCTGCCAAGAGCTTCCTTTCATTTTTTTTCTCCTTGCGATCTCTTTTCTTCTGGGCTCTCTTCAATAACTTTTGGGGGCTGGGTGGGTGGGTCAACAAAAAGAATTAATGTTCTATTTCAACAATTAGAAAGATGAAATAGTTAACTTACTTGAAAGTTTTATCATTTAAATTTAAATCCTTGTATAAAACAAAAATCAAATTGCTGAGGGTTTTTTCTTCATGGCAACTCAGTGCATGCTGAACCAACTATTTATTTTTATCCATGTGTGGAGTCAGATCATGTGGAAAACAAGTCGAGAACTTACTGCCACACTCCCCTTTATTTTATCAGAACTACAGACATACTCTATTATGAATATCAGAGCTACTGACATACTCTATTATATCAGAGCTACTGACATACTCTTTTATTATCAGAACTACTGACATACAATTATCAGAGTTAATGACATACTCTTTTATTATCAGAACTACTGACATACAATTATCAGAGTTAATGACATACTCTTATCAACAGCCTAACTGAATCAATCAATTCAAATAATCCATTCTATAATACATTTTTAAATTTATTTATTTAGGCATTTTGGCCTATACTACTTAAGAAACACTATGGAAAAAAATGTTTTGAAAGGAACCCAAAATAAAAATTAAAAATATTTTGATCGGTGTTATTTGAAACAGTTCTGAATCTCAGGTTAGTAATTAAGGTCTGATAACATCATAGCACTGAGACCATCCAAAAAAAAAAAAAAAAAAAAGGGATAAAAAGCATTGAAAAAGATTAAAAAAAAAAAAAAAAAAAAAAAAATAAAAATATTTTGATCGGTGTTATTTGAAACAGTTCTGAATCTCAGGTTAATAAATAAGGTCTGAAAACAACAAAACACTGAAACCAACCAAAAAAAAAAAAAAAAAAAAGGAATAAAAAGCATTGAAATAGTTTTAGTCCAGAAAAAAAAAGTGGGATTAAATCGTACAGTGAGACTTGAGGAACTTACTTGTCTGTTTTAGCTTTGATCATCGGTCGTGGGATGTGCATGGGCTTCTCATTAGACGTGGACAACTGAAACAATGACAAAAAATGGGGGATGTGCTCAACGGGGCATGGGTGCGGGCGGTACAAACAGGGAAAGCAGGAGAATGAGACAGCCGGTTACTGGTACAAACAACTTGTTGTTGTCTTCATCACACCAATACCGATTTGACACTCTTATTTTAAAATGAGTGAGCGATTACGATTACCCCCCCCCCCCTAACCCAACCAATGACCCCCAGCGCGTGAGCACTGGGTCTCGACGTGAGCACGGCTCGGTAGAGAGGCGACGGGTCTTCCTGTCGTAGAGGGGGGAATCCCCCAGTACGCGTAATCTTTGATTCGTCAGCATTGTATTACTGACAGTCACTGACATAGCGGCTCGTGCTCCCTCAGCTGTATGCAATAGTGGGACTATTGCAAAAAAAAAAAAGGGGGGGGGGGTTGTTATTAAATAAGGAAGTAGAAAAAAAAGTGCTGCGAAGTCACGTGAGCAGCTCGCTGGGTAATCTCGAATAGAAGATAGATATATATATATAAGGGGGGAAAAAGTCTGAATGGAAAAAAAAAAGACTCTCTTTGAAAGGCGAGTGTTTGAACTAAACGCACACAAAAAAAAGTGGAACATCATTCTCTTAAAAGTTCTTAAAATTCATTACACAAAAATCGTCAATTATCGGCAAAAGAAGGATGATTTTTTTTTTCTTTTGAAATTGTATTTTTTTTTATAAACAACAAAGGCTGACACAATCTTCAACCAGTCGTTACAATAAAAAGTCAACTTAATAATGACCGCGGCTTTTTTTTGTTTACCCCCTGCTCACGTGCCGTCCGTTGATCTGAGTGCCACATACGAGCGTTTAGCGTTACAGAGAGAGAGAGAACCAGCTTCTTTCAAGGCATACATCGAAAACTAAACTTTTATGAACGTCCATAGACAACTAAGGCAGCGTTGAGAATTACTTTATGAACGTCCATAGACAACTAAGGCAGCGTTGAGAATTACTTTATGCACGTCCATAGACAACTAAGGCAGCGTTGAGAATTACTTTATGAACGTCCATAGACAACTAAGGCAGCGTTGAGAATTACTTTATGAACGTCCATAGACAACTAAGGCAGCGTTGAGAGTTACTTTATGAACGTCCATAGACAACTAAGGCAGCGTTGAGAATTACTTTATGCACGTCCATAGACAACTAAGGCAGCTTTGAGAATTACTTTATGAACGTCCATAGACAACTAAGGCAGCGTTGAGAATTACTTTATGAACGTCCATAGACAACTAAGGCAGCGTTGAGAGTTACTTTATGAACGTCCATAGACAACTAAGGCAGCGTTGAGTATTATTTAACGAACAACCAAGACATGTTTTTCTGGACACTTTTTTTTTTAAATTAGGAAAATTCTACCCCTGCCCACCCCCCCCCCCTCACCCAGAAAACTTAGACCTCAAAACTTACACGCATGGTGGCCGAGTCCATGATCTCGGGCCTTTGATCACACCTCTCCAGGTCCCAGCTCGACATCGCGTAGATCCGACCGTCTTCTCGCTTCACGACGAACATGTCGGCCCAAACGTTGGGTCTCAGCCGGTGCCCAAAGAAAACCGACAGGTCGCGAACTCGCCAAATTCTTGAGAACACAGGGCGCGCGACCGCCGCCGAGGGCTGCACCACCAGAGACAGGCTCTCTTCTTCTAACCGGATGGCCTCCCTCGTAACGACAACTTCACGTGGGACTGGGTTCAGCAGTGACGACAACGCCCCGATGAATACAAAGCACAGGGTGGAAATACCTCCCTCCAGCAGGTCGCCAACTCGCCGAATCTCTGAGCCCCTGGGATGCTCGGTCTCTGAGATCGACACCAGAGAGCGCTGCTGGTTTCGAAATTTGCGTCTGATGGCCTCTCTGCGACGCTGGCGTCTCCTGGAGGGCCGCGGGCGGTACAGGTAGCCCCTGACCACGGTGTAGAGCCTGGCAAAGAATTGGACCACCGACCCACCTATTCTCGCTGATGGCCCGTAACGCGAGTTGGACACGACCATTGAGCACAAGGAGTGGTCTGAAGAAATGTCATTGGAGTCGGGTGCTGGTTGCTGGAGCTTAACAAACAGAGCCTTGACAAGCTAAGGTCTTGGCAAGCTAAAGTCTTGACAAGATAAAGCCTTGACATAAAGTCTTGACTAGATACTGTCTTGAAAAGTTAAGGTCTTGATAGCTAAGGTCTTGACAAGATAAAGTCTTTCCACTGGCTCACTAGTCAGAAATTGATTTTAAAACTAGCCGACTCTAGACTAGATGATGTTATATGCTATCCATATACATTTAAGAAATTCCAATTCGCGAAAGGCTTGAAAAGCGTGAAGAATCACCGAGTCTCTCGTATGCTAAAGGCCGGCAATAGGCAAATCAAAAAATCCACAAGGAATCGCCAAATCAGCATCACTTAGAAAAGTCACTTATTACGATGACAGTATTGCCACCACCTCAAGACAATCGCCCTGCGGACAAGATATCTAAAGAATGACCCTAAGTGAGAAATGAGAGATTATATACCTATGAATTTCCCGTAGGTGTCAAGAATGGGCGACCAATCATCGCGTGAGAACCAGCCGATCTGCGAGAAGACGTCGACCAATCACAGCGTGGGAAGTTGGTTCAGGTGACCAATGACAGTGGCCCGCAACGTAGGAACTTGAAAAGGGGGGGGGGGGGATAATAGTGGGTACACACAGGACGGGGTACGCGGCGCTAAATTGCGCAAAAAAAGGGTTTCGGGGTGGGGGTGCAATTTCAACAAAGAGCATCTAAGTTGGGTATTTTTCAGTGACTTTACGTGAAGATCGGGGTCAATGCAGTTACATTTGTAGGCCTACATGTGTGTACTAAATCATAGCGAGATATAGCATCTCTTAGTCATATATAACATATATATATATATATATATATTATATATATTAGTTACAGATCATTTAAAACCATTTAACCGCCAACTGTGGTCTTAATACAGAGTCTCTCGATCCCATGCTCCAAAAACTCATTGTATATATGAAGTAAACTGATCTGCAAAACTTTTGTACACATGCTACGTGACCCCTTTTTTATAGAAGCAAAGTGATGTGCAAACCTTTTGTATAAATGCTAAGCAACCCCTTTTTTATAGAAACAAACTGATCTGCACACCTTTTGTACATATGCTAAGTGACCCCTTTTTATAGTCGCTAAGTGATCTGCAACCCTATTGTATAAATGCTAAGTAACCCAATTTTATAGCAGCAAGATGACCTGCCAATACCGTAGTAGTGTTTGTGCAGTGACCCCATTTTTTAGAGGCAAAGTTACCAACGACCCCATCATATTTAAAAAAAAAAAATTCTTTTGAATAGGGTTTAAGAAAAGGACTCCAGAAGAGACGTATCGGTGTACTAGGATTGATTATATAAATCAAGAGCACACGATGAATGCTTATATACCAGAATCGCAACGGGCTGACGGGCTTCAAAATGCACGGTTGAGTTTTTGGTTCACGCCACTCTCAGCAGTTTGATCCGTTGGCGTGTTTCGGTTTGAAATGAAGCGGAGTTTGAAAATCCACTCCCCACGGAGATGTGCAGGAGCACAGTGGTGCATGACGCTATTATCCAAACACTCTCACCGGGATGTGCAGGAGCACAGTGGTGCATGACGCTATTAGCCAAACACTCTCACCGGGATGTGCAGGAGCACAGTGGTGCATGACGCTATTATCCAAACACTCTCACCGGGATGTGCAGGAGCACAGTGGTGCATGACGCTATTATCCAAACACTCTCACCGGGATGTGCAGGAGCACAGTGGTGCATGACGCTATTATCCAAACACTCTCACCGGGATGTGCAGGAGCACAGTGGTGCATGACGCTATTATCCAAACACTCTCACCGGGATGCGCAGGTGCACAGCTGTGTATTAAGATATCATCCAAACTTTGGGACACCGACTGAACTTTTGAAACTTGCTTTTCAAAATCCCTCCGCGGGAACGTTGAAAAGTGCTACGGTGCATTCTAGGATACATTGGAAGAAATGACCTATTATAATTATTATTATTTATTTTTGTTGTGGTTTGTTTTGTTTTGAAAATAGAAAGCTTTAATTGAATGGAGGTTCAAACGTTTAGCTAAAGACATACAACGTCCCAATTAGCTAAAGACATACAACGTCCCAATTAGCTAAAGACGTACAACGTCCCATTTAGCTAAAGACATACAACGTCCCAATTAGCTAAAGACATGCAACGTCCCAATTAGCTAAAGACATGCAACGTCCCATTTAGCTAAAGACATGCAACGTCCCAATTAGCTGAAGACATACAACGTCCCAATTAGCTGAAGACATACAACGTCCCAATTAGCTAAAGACATACAACGTCCCAATTAGCTAAAGACATACAACGTCCCAATTAGCTAAAGACATACAACGTCCCAATTAGCTAAAGACATACAACGTCCCAATTAGCTAAAGACATACAACGTCCCAATTAGATTTTTAGCTCCAATAAAAAAAAATCTTTTAAGTCATTAATTTTTTTCATACAAGAAAAAAAAAGGGGGGGGGGGGAACGCATGCAACCCACCCCACCCCCTCCACCCGTTTCTCGTTCAAAATCCCCGTAGTATTAAGACGTTGTTCTGTACGTAAAAAAAAAACAACAACAACAAAAAAACATTAAGAAACATTCTCAACTGTTTAAACACACTGTCAACTCAAAAGTAACTAGACTCCATCTTGACATGTTGTGCATAGTGTTCTTCATCTCGCCTGCAAGCCGATGCGTATGTGTGGGTGGAGCTGAGGTGGTGGGGGGGACGGGGACGACGGACGGACGGAGATCTACCCCAAGTGCCGAGTGGACAAGGTTGACATTACAAGCGTTATCTTAATCCTCCACGCGCCGCGGTGTGAATGGATGAGCCCCGCGCGGGCGCCCTCCGGCGGCAAATCGTTCAGTTTCAGAGCTTGAATAGCCACCTGAGAACATCCAAGTGGCGAGCGACACTTCTTTAAGTCAACAGTGACGTAAGCCTTTCACGGGCCCGGGCTGGCGGGGACCACGTGACACTACCTGGCGGCCACAATGGTGGCCGGGGGGTGGGGTGGGGGGGTTTGGGGGTGACACGAGCCAGTGGGAAAAACGTTGTGGCTAATGACGGGGGTGTGGGGTATAGGGGTAGGTGGGGGGGGGAGGGGGTGAAATGGGGGCATGACCAGGATATTTATATTTTTTTTCATCCCCGAGAGAGCTGTTGAGGCGACCCTGCCAGGTGTGAGTGTGATGTCACACAACCAAGAACAAACACACCGTGACGTCACAATCATCACTCCCCCCCCCCAAACCTACCGGGACCAGGCACCCCGTCATTATGGTCCATCGCCTCGTATTCAGCGTTCTCGTTCATGTTGGAAAGTAAACCTGTAATTGTGTGTGTGTGGGGGGGGGGAGGAAGGGGGGGAGGAAGGGGGGGGGGGTTAACATGTCGGTACTTCAGCTTTTGTTATTGGAATATAAACTTTAGTTAGGGTTAAACAAGCTGGAACCACAGACGTAGGAAGGGGGGACGGGAACAAAACATTAATCCCAAAGCTGTGCAACCAAACCCATATGCCCGGACAAACAGACCCAAATGCCCGGACAACCAGACCCTAATGACCCGACAACCAGACCCAACTGCTCAGACAACCAGACCCAAATGCCCGGACAACCAGACCAAACTGCCCAGACAAGCAGATCCAAATGACCAGGCATCAGATCCAAATGACCGGACAATCAGACTCAAATGACAGGACAATCAGACCCAAATGCCCGGACAACCAAACCCAAATGCCCGGACAACCAGACCCAAATGCCCGGACAGCCAGACCCAATGACCTGACAACCAGACCCAACTGCCCAGACAACCAGATCCAACTGCCCAGACAACCAGATCCAATTGCCCGGACAACCAGACCCAACTGCCCAGACAAGCAGATCCAAATGACCAGGCATCAGATCCAAATGACCGGACAATCAGACTCAAATGACAGGACAATCAGACCCAAATGCCCGGACAACAAAACCCAAATGCCCGGACAACCAGACCCTAATGACCCGACAACCAGACCCAACTGCTCAGACAACCAGACCCAAATGCCCGGACAACCAGACCCAACTGCCCAGACAAGCAGATCCAAATGACCAGGCATCAGACCCCAAATGACCGGACAATCAGACTCAAATGACAGGACAATCAGACCCAAATGACCAGACAATAAGACTCAAATGACAGGACAATCAGACCCAAAAGACCTGACAACCAGACCCAAATGACCGGACAACCAGACCCAAATGACCGGACAATCAGACTCAAATGACAGGACAACCAGACTCAAATGACAGGACAATCAGACCCAAATGTCCCGACAACCAGACTCAAATGACCGGACAATCAGACTCAAATGACAGGACAATCAGACCTAAATGACAGGACAACCAGACCCAAATGACAGGACAACCAGACCCAAAAAGACCTGACAACATGACCCAAATGAACGGACAATCAGACTCAAATGACAGGACAACCAGACTCAAATGACAGGACAATCAGACCCAAATGACAGGAAAATCAGACCCAAATGACAGGACAACCAGACCCAAATGGCAGGACAACCAGACCCAAATGGCAGGACAACCAGACCCAAATGACCTGACAACCAGATCCAAATGACCTGAAAATCAGACACAAAAGACCTGACAATCATTCCGAAATGACAGGACAATCAGACCCAAATGTCCGGACAACCAGACCCAAATGACCGGACAATCAGACTCAAATGACAGGACAATCAGACTCAAATGACAGGACAATCAGACCTAAATGACAGGACAACCAGACCCAAATGACAGGACAACCAGACCCAAAAAGACCTGACAACATGACCCAAATGACCGGACAATCAGAAAAATATGACCGGACAATCAGACTCAAACGACCGGATAATCAGACCCACATGACAGGGCAACCAGACCCAAATGCCCGGACAACCTGACCCAAATGCACGGACATCCAGACCCAAATGCCCGGACAATAACGGAGGGAGAAGAAAAAAAATCAGCTTGGAGGACACCCAAATCGCACAGGATTAGAAACTAATATGGTAGCTAACATCAAGACACGGGCCGGCCCAATTCCAACGTGGGGCTACTAATCATCCACATAGCCCCTTGGCGCGGTCTGTAGCTAAAGGTGTCAACAACTGGGGGACCTAACCGCAACATGAAAATGTGGTCTGTTGTTGGACAGCGCTCAGTCGGTTTCTTCAACAAAGGCGGCGGAGAGACCTTTTTGTTAAAAAAAAAACAAAAAACAATCTGAAAGTCTTGTGAGGCATTCGACGAATTATTGGAAAACTTACACAAGGTTGGTAAAAAAAATCAAAGAACAGTGACAGGGACATGACATTGCAAGCACGGCGCGTAGGAAGAAGAGAACGGGGGGGGGGGTGGGGGGGCGTGCGGCATTTTCGGTCCACTTCATACTAAATAATGTTTATCGTGTTTTATGTTTGTTTGGTGGTTCTCGGGAGTGAGGGGGAGGCCATGTCAGTGCCCACCACCAGCACCACCACGGGCAGCAACAAACCGAGTCTTGGGTTTGTCATGACAACAGATTGAAGGAAGGCAAGGATTGCGAGAATTGTTAAATGTGAACGGATGTAAACACGTTGGACAGTCTCTTGACTCTGTCGATGGAATGAACACATTAATTCTATGTGTCAGTAAGTGCTATCAGCCCCCTTTTGTCAGATGTAATTCTAACAGTGGCGTAGGAAGGCGGTGCGGCACACACCGGGGAGGCACTTTTCTCTCTCTTTATTTTGAGAGGGGTTTTTGTTTTTTTCCTGGAGGGGGGTAAGGGGGAAATAAAAGCTTGACCACCCCCCCCCCCGGTGGCACTAACCCTGGATACTCCACTGACAAGGGGGGGGGGAGGGGAGGGGTGTAGGGAGAAAAAAAAAAGGGGGGGTGTCAATAATTAAATTATGTGAATTTGAATTCACCAGTTTGTTGGGAGGCAAAGACTACACACTAAACTATAATAGGTTTCATAAGGAAAATAGAAAATTAAGATAGGAAACAACAGTACAAATTGTACAATGACAAATAGTCCACTTCATGGACTTACACTGACAAGACACCATTGAATGGACAGTGACAAGATACCATTAAATGGACTTACAATGACAAGACACCATTGAATTGACAGTGACAAGACATCATTAAATGGACTTAAAGTGACAAGATACCATTAAATGGACTTACAGTGACAAGATACCATTAAATGGACTTACAGTGACAAGACACCATTAAATGAACTTACAGTGACAAGACACCATTGAATGGACTTACAGTGACAAGACACCACTGAATGGGCCTTCAATGGGCCTTCACCGACAAGACACCAGTGAACAGACACCATAATATGAAAGTACAATGACAAGGCACCAGTAAATGGACGTAACAATGATAAGACACCATTGCATGGACATACAATGACAAGACGCCATGACATGGACTTACCAAATGTTTGGGCTCCTGGCCTGGCTTGTTTATAGTTACAGCACATGTAAAACCCCAACAACAAGGGGTAGGGCACTTTATGTCTAACATTTCCTGGGGAAAAAGTAAATTTTTTTTTTAGCTAAACTGGATATTTAGTTTTGTCTAAATTCTACGGGGAATGTTGCAAAAAAAAAAAAAAAAACACTTCTTGATAATCACATCATTTAAAAAAATAAAT
Organism: Lymnaea stagnalis; assembly: GCA_964033795.1. Taxonomy (NCBI): domain Eukaryota; kingdom Metazoa; phylum Mollusca; class Gastropoda; family Lymnaeidae; genus Lymnaea; species Lymnaea stagnalis. The sequence continues at coordinate 60,162 of CAXITT010000006.1, forward strand.
CAATAATATTTTTAATGGGTAAACTCAACAAATGAGCGGCAGAGATCCCTGTCACGCAGAGATCCCTGTAACGCAGATATGATCCCTGTCACGCAGAGATGATCCCTGTCACGCAGAGATGATCCCTGTCACGCAGAGATGATCCCTGTCACGCAGAGATCCCTGTCACGCAGAGATGATTCTTGTAACGCAGAGATGGTTCCTGTCACGCAGAGATGATCCCTGTCCACGCAGAGATCCCTGGTCACGCAGAGATCCCTGGTCACGCAGAGATCCGTCATGCAGAGATCCCTGTCACGCAGAGATCCCTGTCATGCAGAGATCCCTGTCACGCAGAGATCCCTGTCACACAGAGATCCCTGTCACGCAGAGATCCCTGTCACGCAGAGATGCCTGTCATGGTGGATACGTTGATGTCTACAGGCTTACAAACTTTTACATTTAAAAAAGAAAGTATTTATTTCCGGAAATGTCCATGGAGTTATCTCCTATGTACACTTGCTGGTATTTGTAAACAGCTCCCTTCTTAACAATATCTTTATGACTTCCTCAAAGGAGGCTGTGTCAAGAATAAAACAGATGAAACAGAAGAAACAACTGAAAGAGAGGGTAATGTGAACATCAGACATCATGTACGAACCTTGTCCGAATGTTTGTCTGCTATATTTTGTTTGTAGAGCTTCCAGCAGGTCGTGTGAAATTCTAAAATACATTTGGCACTACATTTAAGTGTTATGGAACCCTGGAAGAAATGAAGATAGATTTAGGTAAATACCAATCATGGTCAGTTAGATTTTGATTTACAGTAGCAGTAACATTAGTAAGAAATAAGGATGTTGAATGATCATCAGATTTACAATTATCGGTTTTGATAGAATCTGATTTTCACGAAACAGTTTATTTTTTTTTTCTTCTTTTTAAATATTTTAAGTTTTTTTTTTTTAATTTCAGAATTTGAATTAAAATCATTATTTAATAAATATAAAAATACTTTTTGAAAAAATAAACATATAGTATAATTGTAAAATAGGTGTTTGCCTCAGTAATATGTGGCATCGGACTAGCAAGCCACCTACGAGCTCACCGTAACCCACCCTCCCCCCAACCAGATGACTGGATGGTCCCAATCGATTTTGACGGACGAACAACAAACAAAATGGCGCATCGATATGATCGTTGTCTTGACAGTTTACAATATGTTTATGAAAACCAGTAATACGGTTTGCCAAAAAAATCTGATATTAATATCCACACAAGGAAAGAAGAGAAACTTTAATTTTACATTTTTTTTAAAAAGGCTTCTTTCTTCTGCGCAGCACGAAAAGCCATAATCCAGTGGTAAAATCAAAGTCATCATAAAAAGCAAAATATTATACTGAATTGTTAACCAAATAAAATAAGCTATTTTATCCTGGCCAAATGGCAGTTGATTTATCCTGGCCTAATGGCAGCTAATTTAACCTATTGAATGGCAGTTTCGATGTATTTAAACAATGTGTCGATATATTAAAACAGATCTCAATAACTTTGACAGGTCTGCACAGAATATTCAGGACTACACCCAATTCTTATGACTACATAAACCAGAGATTTACACACTCGAGTTTTGTGACTGGAATTTCCTCGGTCACTTGGGAAATAACAGTCTCAAGTCGCGATAGATCTGACCTTATAAATCTGGTAGTCATCTTATATATTTCAAGAGAAACCTCACCTTATAATCAGGTATCAGCTTATATATTTCAAGGGAAACCTCACCTTATAGTCAGGTATCAGCTTATATATTTCAAGGGAAACCTCACCTTATAGTCAGGTATCAGCTTATATATTTCAAGAGAAACCTCACCTTATAGTCAGGTATCAGCTTATATATTTCAAGGGAAACCTCACCTTATAGTCAGGTATCAGCTTATATATTTCAAGGGAAACCTCACCTTATAGTCAGGTATCAGCTTATATATTTCAAGAGAAACCTCACCTTATAGTCAGGTATCAGCTTATATATTTCAAGAGAAACCTCACCTTATAGTCAGGTATCAGCTTATATATTTCAAGGGAAACCTCACCTTATAGTCAGGTATCAGCTTATATATTTCAAGAGAAACCTCACCTTATAATCAGGTATCAGCTTATATATTTAGCATCAGACCCCAAATGACCGGACAATCAGACTCAAATGACAGGACAATCAGACCCAAATGACCAGACAATAAGACTCAAATGACAGGACAATCAGACCCAAAAGACCTGACAACCAGACCCAAATGTCCGGACAACCAGACCCAAATGACCGGACAATCAGACTCAAATGACAGGACAATCAGACTCAAATGACAGGACAATCAGACCTAAATGACAGAACAACCAGACCCAAATGACAGGACAACCAGACCCAAAAAGACCTGACAACATGACCCAAATGACCGGACAATCAGACTCAAATGACAGGACAACCAGACTCAAATGACAGGACAATCAGACCCAAATGAAAGGACAATCAGACCCAAATGACAGGACAACCAGACCCAAATGGCAGGACAACCAGACCCAAATGGCAGGACAACCAGACCCAAATGACCTGACAACCAGATCCAAATGACCTGAAAATAAGATCCAAAAGACCTGACAATCATTCCGAAATGACAGGACAATCAGACCCAAATGTCATGACAACCAGACCCAAATGACCGGACAATCAGACTCAAATGACAGGACAATCATACCTAAATGACAGGACAACCAGACCCAAATGACAGGACAACCAGACCCAAAAAGACCTGACAACATGACCCAACTGCTCAGACAACCAGACCCAAATGCCCGGACAACCAGACCCAACTGCCCAGACAAGCAGATCCAAATGACCAGGCATCAGACCCCAAATGACCGGACAATCAGACTCAAATGACAGGACAATCAGAC
>CAXITT010000006.1:67883-82679 GCA_964033795.1 Lymnaea stagnalis
GAAACCTCACCTTATAGTCAGGTATCAGCTTATATATTTCAAGAGAAACCTCACCTTATAATCAGGTATCAGCTTATATATTTCAAGAGAAACCTCACCTTATAATCAGGTATCAGCTTATATATTTCAAGAGAAACCTCACCTTATAATCAGGTATCAGCTTATATATTTCAAGAGAAACCTCACCTTATAGTCAGGTATCAGCTTATATATTTCAAGGGAAACCTCACCTTATAGTCAGGTATCAGCTTATATATTTCAAGGGAAACCTCACCTTATAGTCAGGTATCAGCTTATATATTTCAAGAGAAACCTCACCTTATAATCAGGTATCAGCTTATATATTTCAAGAGAAACCTCACCTTATAATCAGGTATCAGCTTATATATTTCAAGAGAAACCTCACCTTATAATCAGGTATCAGCTTATATATTTCAAGAGAAACCTCACCTTATAATCAGGTATCAGCTTATATATTTCAAGAGAAACCTCACCTTATAATCAGGTATCAGCTTATATATTTCACGCCTTGTTATTTCTGTGTCTAAATGAAATGTACAAAGTGCATCCGGCCTTGCAGGACTGTGGCACTGTTTCAACTTTTCCGTTAATAAATTCTGTTGAAGGAAAACATTGATAAGATAAAGCATTCACTGATCACAGATGTTTGAATGTGCCGCTCAGCTGATCAGATGTTTGAATGTGCCGCTCAGTTGATCAGATGTTTGAATGTGTCACTCAGCTGATCAGAAAAGATTCAATTACCCAATATACAACCATTAGTAGATTAATGTAAGATCACTAACAGAGGTTGTAATTGGATCTGTGTACTAAGATCAAAGCTGAACAACACCAAGATTATCTGATTTTTAAAAAAAAAAAATTTCCCTTTTTAATTTGGAAGTGATAACGAATTCATAGTTTTGTTCCCCTATAGGTTTCTCTGTAAATGTTTGACAAGACCAGATTCACAGCAAACTTATAAAGCTGTCACCACTGTGTGACTTGGACATACGTTGTGTGTCAATGAGATCAAATGCACCAGACAGCTCTAAAAGCAGCTCAAACTTACAACAATACAAACTAAATTTAAAAAAAAAATAATAAACACTCATCATATTAGTATTAGTGCTCTATATTTTTATTTTATATACCAAACCCTGACTAGAATATATTTTAAATTCTCCTCTAAAATTTTTTGTTTAAAAATTACGTATAAAAAACAGTAGAATTAAATATAAACTGCTCACTCTAAGTTTAGTAGGGTCAGTCTCATCAATCACCCTGTTCGTCTGAGGCCATAAATAGCACTTGCCCTCATAGTTTGTTATACTCTCTAAGCCTTTATTTAGCTGGTCAATTGCATCTTTATATCTGAAACACCAAAACAAACAAACAAAAATTTCATAAATATATGTAGTACAAAGGCAGTTTAAGACTTGGGGCTGAATGTTATTGCACATGGAGATATTGAGTTCACAAATGGAGATTATTGATTGTACACATGGAGATTATTTAATGTACACATTACTACACAAAAGGGCAGGGTGAAATAAGGATTGTGAATCTCTTGCAGAGTGCATTGAATCCTGTTTTACTTAGTAAGCTTGGGCACATGTGAAAACTTGCCTGTGTAATGTTAAATAAACCAAACCAAGTCCGTAATATGCAGCAGGAAACGTGTCCCCCTGGCCAATACTGATAAACCTGTCAATGGCATTTTGTAAATTCTGAAATAAAAAGAGTATATTTTTTTATATATTATGGCAAATCGCTTGACAAACAAATTAATTTTTTTTACCATCTCTTAAGTTCCAAAATCTGAAACATTCTATATTTTTATATTATCACTTCCTAGTGATAGAGAGCTGACCGACAGTCATCTAGATGAGAGCTGACCAACAGCCATCTAGCAGTAGTTTATTCTAAAATATTTTGACTGCGGTTACAATGGAATGGAATGAAATAATTCCCATGTGATGCAAACTCGACTGAACTTAACATAAAGCACTAGTTGTTTTCATTAAGTTGTTAAATGACATCATACAGGATAGCTAAGCTCTGGGTTCCCCAACCTGGGGTCGCACACACCTCCAGGGACCATATGGTGGCAGAAGAGCCATTGACTTTCTAATTTATGATATAAATGTTTATATAATTTTTTAATGACTTAATTAACATTTTGCCATAGGTAAAATATCATAAGTTTATATTTTAAGTCCCCCAGATCTCTTTTTCATGGAATTACATCATTTAACGTCCACTTTCTTCCACTTCTAAAAGGCATTGTTACTTCTGCAGGGGATGTGAGACTCAGTCGATCAATTTTAAAAAAAGAGTGCTAGACTTAGTCAATTAATTTGTTAAGGGGTGCAAGACTTAGTCAATAAATTTGCTAACCTGCTCGTTAAACTGATTGCAGTCTCTCCCCCCTTATTACAATTTGTAGGGGTTTGAGACTTAGTCAATCAATTTGTAGGGGTTTGGGACTTAGTCAATCAATTTTAGGTGGTGGGAAACTTAGTCAATCAACTCATGGGGGGGGGGGGTGTGAGAGACGTAGTCAATCAGTGTGTAGGGTGTGCACCCCCTTATTAAAATTTGTAGGGGTTTGAGACTTAGTCAATCAATTTGTAGGGGTTTGAGACTTAGTCAATCAATTTTAGGTGGTGGGAAACTTAGTCAATCAACTCATGGGGGGGGGGGGTGTGAGAGACGTAGTCAATCAGTGTGTAGGGTGTGCGAGACTTAGTAAATCACTTTGAGCAGGGGTGCAGAATATAGAAAATGTTGTGAAACCCAGGTTACATAATACAAGTGATAAGTTACAGCCTATCAAAGTTACAATGATCTCTGTTTTAAATACTTTAAGTAATGTGTCCTAGTCCCCTCACTGACTCTAGCAACACTGGGCACCAGTCTTCCTACAATGCTGTTTGCACAATAGTCTTGGAAGAAATCATTTCAATTACACAGTACAGAAACATATTTACTTACATGAATACTAGGTGTGTGGATACACGCCATGGCATAGACAAAATTAAGTAAACTTAAATCATCATCTTTTACATTTAGAGCCTGTGTGATGAGAGTGAAGAATGAAAGAAAAAAAAAAAAAAAAAGCTGATGAAAATTTCTGGCAGTAACATCAAGCAAGAGAAGAAACATAAAAAGAAATTTGAACACAATTAGTTACCCTGCCTAATCATATCATTAGCAAATACAAAATAAGTATTTTATTGTTCCGTTAACTAATTTATGGTCAGTCTACTAACTTCATTGTTCCTTTAACTAATTCTTGGGGGGGGGGGTGTGGTGGTCTACTAATTTTTTTGTTCAGCTAATTACGTAATGGTCGGTCTACTAGTTTTATTGATCAGTTGACATCTTAATTGTCGGTCAACTGATTTAATTATTCAGTTAACCAATTACTGGTCAGTCCACTAATTCCATTGATCAGTTAACTCATGCAAAGTCCATCTACTAATTTCATTGTTTAGTTAACCGAAACTTGTCAGATTTAGTGCAGTAGCATGTAGAGAAAAAGATGCAATGAGCTATGTTTTAAAATTAAATACACTTGGCTTTTCAGCAGCCAGCTAACATGTTTTGCAATGCCTTTACCGTAAAGTATTTCCAAAATCTAATTGACATTTCTTTAAAATTTCAAGCAAAAAATTATTATCAGGTTGCAAGCATTAGGTCAAGTTCAAGATGGAGATAAATAACTGTTGTTGTAAATAAAATGTGCTGGTCTGATCACTTCAGTAATGACAAATGGTTGTTTCAAAAATAAAATTATTAGACAGAAAATAATCAGACACTTTAGTTTTCAATTGTGTTATCAATATAACTTATCATAAAGACATTTTTTTTTCTTTGAATATCAGCTGGAAACAAAATTTATGATATAGAAACTTTTTTTTGGGGGGTAATTATAAAAGATTGAAAAATTTAATAAGAAAGAAAACACAGAAGAGAAATAAATTTGACAAAGTACAAACCAAAAACAAATAAGAATAAACTTGGATAAGGCCACAAACAAACATAATTGAGAATAAAATAGCTTACCTCCTTGCCATGTTTCGATATCAGGTCTAAGGCATTATGGAAAAACTCTGCTGCATTGACATACTTCATGGAATGATAAGCACAAGAGCCTTTAGATAGTTGTTTATTATACAGAGTAACAGGCAAACAGTCTTCCGGCGGCTGAAAAACAAGTGTGTGGTTTTTTTTTTATATATCCTTAATGTGAAATGTGTTTTTTTTGTGTCATGTAAAAAAAAATTCTTTCACATAGCACAATAGCTTAAGAATTGCGGTAAGAGTTGAGTTAGGAGTTAAGAGTTAAGTTAGGAGATAAGTTAGGTGTTGAGAGTTAAGTGTTGAGTCAGGTGTTGAGAGTCAAGTGTTGAGTTAGGTGTTGAGAGTTAAGTTAGGTGTTGAGAGTTAAGTTAGGTGTTAAGAGTTAAGTTAGGTGTTAAGAGTTAAGTTAGGTGTTAAGAGTTAAGTTAGGTGTTCAGAGGTAAGTTAGGCGTTGAGAGTTAAGAGCTAAGTTAGGAGTTACGAGTTAAAATTCTTTTATTGATCCAAATAAATGGAAATGTTTTTTATTGCATTGAACATAGTCATTGTCAGCACATAAACAAATACATATTATAACCAAGAAAACATTTTGCAATTATAACATTTTAAACACAGGACATCTTAAGTATATCCCTAGCATACTTTAAAAGGTGACAGTCTGAATTTGGCATTTAATTCAAAGTAAAAATACTGTCATCTTTTACACATAAAAATCACAGCTAATCAGCTTCATATGAGTCAGAACCAAAGGTCGTTTCTAATTTTTTTTTAAAATTGTGTTAAATCCATTTTTTGACAAAAATAAGTTTTCAAGCTGAAAAATCAATAGACTCTCATTGACTCCTTCACCGACTCTTCCTCACTAGCTATTTCTAGAAAAAAAAATAAATAGTAATTCTTCTTAAGGACTTAAATTAACTGTAATCAAGAAATAAAATTTAAAAAACAGGGCAAAAAAAAAAAAAGGTTAATATTGTGAAATCTATATGAATGACACCAATTTTAATTTGAAGTCAACCGCCGCCACCACCAAATAATCAGACAGTGTATCTATGTCAGTCACAGATGTTTTAATCATTATTGTGTAACCAAGTGAGGATTTATTAATTGAGAGGGTGCGTGTGAACGGGACCTCGCGGCTGGCCCTTCTCTCCTCTCCTCAGTAATGGTTGCAATAGTGAAATGCTGAGCCCAACAGTGATCTAAGCCCGCATTGTAAAATAACTGAAATATCTCACTTTAAGTTTCAGGTATTTTTGGCAAAGATTGAATGTTCTTTAGTATCAAAATAAGACACCCCTCACCCACCCACCCCCACCCCACCCCCCGCAGTTCATCTATACATCAACAGATTGAACTATTGTTGCAATGACCTCACGGAGAAAGACACCATCAGTAACAGCTGTTTAGGCTCAGCCAACAACAGACACACAGAGTCAATCATAAAAAAAATATAATTGCTTTGTTTTCCTAAAAAAAACGTCGTCGTTCATTTTGACATTTAATAATTGTTTTGTGAACGGGAGTACTGATGACATTATAGCAACTAATGACATTATAGCAACTGATGACATTATAGCAACTGATGACATTATAGCAACTGATGACATTATAGCAACCACTGACATTTTCTTATTGGACTCATAAAGGGTTTTTCCCCCAGGGCTGCCCAGTTCCTCTGCCTCCTTTTACAAAACTCATAACAAAGCTTTTCAGTTTAGATACATTTTGAGTGGCCAAGCTCTTCAGTTATGCTGGTAATAGTATGTACTTTCAAAGAGAACATTGCATGAAATATTAGTCAAGTCTTTTTTTCCTAGACAATCTCTCCGGAAGATGATGAAAATCAAAAAAGGTTTTGATGCCGTTCACAGTACTCGTAATCACAAATCATAAATTACTACTTCTAAGTTTAGTCTAGAAAGAAAAAAATAATTACCTCATTTTCTTTTTCCTCCATTCTATCACAACTTATGCTGTCACGGTCTTTATTCCTGAGATGAAATGTACCATTGAAAACAGCATGCATCAAAACCAGCATAAACGACAATCATCCATCACCATCAGCGTACATAACTACAATACATCATAACATCCTACATAGCCACCAAATATCACCAGCTTACATGGCCATCCTCGATAACCACCAGCTTACATAACATCATGCTTACATGCATCACCACAAGGTTACATAACCACAATACATGACCACCAGCTTACATGACAATGATTCCTCCCCACAAACTTACATAGTCATCATATATCACCACCAGCAAACTTAACCATCATACATCACCACTGGCTTACATAACCAGCACAAATCATTACCGGCTTACATAACCATCATACATCACCACTGGCTTACATAACCAGCACAAATCATTACCAGCTTACATAACCATCATACACCACCACTGGCTTACATAACCAGCACAAATCATTACCAGCTTACATAACCATCATACACCACCACTGGCTTACATAACCAGCACAAATCATTACCAGCTTACATAACCATCATACACCACCACTGGCTTAAATAACCAGCACAAATCATTACCAGCTTACATAACCATCATACACCACCACTGGCTTACATAATCCTCACAAATCAATAGCAACTACAACTGGTAAGGAGTGTTAAATCTTAGGAATCTCTTATTCCCATAATGTGCCCAGCAGCACAGTTTTAAACCAATGTTATTTACCTGGCCTTGAATCTCTTTTTCTTAGCTGGAAAGGGAAACAAGAATCAGATCTTATTTTATGATATTTAAATACACATGTACTAAGATACTGTCAACCAAATATGTACTAAGATACTGTCAAACAAACATGTACTAAGATACTGTCAAACAAACATGTTCTAAGATACTGTCAAACAAACATGTACTAAGATACTGTCAAACAAACATGTACTAAGATACTGGTCAACCAAACATGCACTAAGATACTGTCAACTAAATATGTACTAAGATACTGTCAACTAAACATGTATTAAGATGCTGTCAAACATGTACTAAGATACTGTCAAACACACATGTACTAAGATACTGTCAACCTAGCATGTACTAAGACACTGTCAATAAACGACAAAAACTTAATTTTACTATCTCTTGTATTTAATTGCTGTACGCATTTTCTTCCACATAATGAACATAAATCTGACTCTTATGGCTTATGCAGTTTCTACCAAATGTTTTAAGATTTGATTTTGCCTTTCATCCAGACAAGTATAAGACTGGATTCATTTATATATCCAAACAAATGAACATTTGATTAGACTACATTGCACATATTCATTTTTACCATTTAAAATAAAATCACAGTTATATATAAAAATAAATACAAAATACTGATTTAATTAACAACTTTTTAACTTATTTAAATATCCACAGCATGTACAGAGGTCCCTCTCCATATCACGGTTCAATTTTCGTTGTCTGACTGAATCACAGTTTTTTTTTTTAGTGTGTATATGTATAATTAGATATACATAAAGAATTTTGTTAAAATTACGCAGGTCTAAAAGTGTAGAAAGTGTTTAAGAGCATAGGAAGTAATTATAAGAGAGTGTGAAAGGTTAAAAAAAACAGTCTGGCAGACGTTAATAAGAGAGTGGGAAGGGTTTATAAAGCCTTAAATATATATAAATTATTAATGACTTTTACCATTTAGAGGCGGGGGGAGATTTGTCTGGAACTTAATCCCAGCGATCTACTGTATATCATTATAGTCACCCCACTTACCTTCTTCTATATCCTGAGACTGTTGTTTATGATATTCTCTCTGGGCCTCATTTGCATATTTCAAAGCCATCTTATTAAGCTCCTCTGCCTTCTCCAGCTGGTCTAACTCTAAATAGAGCTCCGCTGCTCTAAAATAATCCTGCAAAATTTGGAGCAGCATTTTGATTTAATTCCATCTTGAGCTTCAACATAAAACAGAAAAAATTGCCTGCAAAATTTTAGAAAAATTACAGTATAAATAATTATTGAACGGCGTGCTCACATATTTGATTCATTAAAAAAAGTTTTAAAAAAATTTTTTTTAGTGATTCGTCAGCCATGTAATACAACAATGGTAATTTACTATTTCATTTTCACACAAGACCCACCAAGCCTGTGAGACAATGGTGGTGTAACGTAACAATATTTGTGGTACATTAAGTATTGAGTGAATAGCACAATTTTTAATATGACTAAGAATGTGTACGGGTAGACAAAAAAACAAGGATGGATAAGGCAGAAGGAGAAGGGAAGACATAGTGGAATGGATTTTAAGGTGCCAGTTAGTCAAAGTTATGCTCTGAAAGGCATTGAATGTCGTGGGACTGTCCTCAAGTGAATCATTATGCTATTATTCATCAACATGAAACTAATTCTATATTGTGTGATTTGTGAAATAAACAAATGATATGTTGAAGCTGGACTTATGGTGATGTATATAAATTGTGAGTGAGACATATGGATGCAGGATATCAAGTACGCAACGGTCATATTTAAATTATGTCAGGACTGCGAGGCTGTCTGACGATTTAGTTAACTATGGTACAATCAGAGAAGATATGCTATTTGTTATAGGTCTTAACTCACTAATATACATTTTCATAGTAAAACCACTAAGTCGGTAGTGCATCTAATGATTTATTTATATTCCAGCCACTGCATTTTTTTAAAAAGATTATTACTCATGGAAAATCATTCAATACATTATCTTAATAGTAAAAAAAGAAACATACAGTATATATAATGTATACACCTCAAAATCGTACATTGTACGCCAAAATCGTCAGAGTAAACAGGTCTGGAGTGGTACAAAGTTAGCAAGCATCAACTGGCACAGGCCTAACAATCTGAATGGCGTGTAAGTCGGTCAGTACAGTTAGAGGACTGTACCTGGTCAGTGAGCAAGTTCTGAAGGGGAACAAGATTCTACTCCCAAAATGTGCAGTGAAGTTGAAACAAATATTTATCATCTCCAACAAAAGTAAGCAACAAGGGTTTGATAAGCTTGCAGGGTTCAGATGAGTAAAGAAAATAAACTTTAAAGTAGATTTTTATAACATGAAATACCTTAAAACTGGAACGATCTAGAACTAGAGCCCGTCTACTGTCACAAAGTGCAGCGCTGGGGAAAGCAAGTCAAACAATAACATAGGTTGATTTTACCATCATTTTGTTTTTAAACATTGAACCTAACTATTACATCTGAAGCTATTTCTTAATTTTTTCCTCATGCAAAAATAATATGCCAAAATCAGAGGTTCTTAATCTTTTTTATCCCCCTGGACTCCTTTAGTCAGGTGAAAGCACAGAACCTTTCTTAGAATAAAGTTTTTTTTAATGCATATAATAAAATAACAAAGAAATTAAAGCTCAAGGACCCTTCCTGAAAAAGTTAAGTTTCCTAAAGCATAATTTGTTCTTCTACAATAACAAGTTTCTTGGCTCAAATTTGCAGATGATCATATTCACCTGATAGCAAAACAACCATAACAATAAAAAATTTAAAAAAACATATCAAAATAAAACACCTCACCAACTCCTCCTATCAAAGTACACAGCTAACAAAGTTTTCTAGCTTGAATGACAAGAGCCAAAGTTTTTCAGTGTTTTTGACATGATGAAATCACTAAGGAGACTTACTTATAATTTTTTAACAGCAGTTGAGTCTTGGCTCTGTTGCTATACAGCTGACTGTTTAATGGACTGTGGAAAGATAGTTCATTGAAAAGAAAACAATCAGCAAAGTTAATAGAAAAAAAAATTTTAAGATAAAATGACAAGCACAAGATATTGTTATAATTATATCAACAGCCATGTTAGCATTTATAACATAACAAGCTGGTATGAGATGTGATACGATCACCAGCCATGTTAGCATCTATAACATGACAATTTGGTATGAGATGTGATACGATCACCAGCCATGTTAGCATCTATAACATGACAAGGTGGTATAAGACGTGATACATCACCAGCCATGTTAGCATCTATAACATGACAAGGTGGTATGAGACGTGATACGATCACCAGCCATGTTAGCATCTATAACATGACAAGGTGGTATGAGACGTGATACGATCACCAGCCATGTTAGCATCTATAACATGACAAGCTGGTATGAGACGTGATACATCACCAGCCATGTTAGCATCTATAACATGACAAGCTGGTATGAGATGTGATACGATCACCAGCCATGTTAGCATCTATAACATGACAAGCTGGTATGAGACGTGATACGATCATAAGCCATGTTAGCATCTATAACATGACAAGGTGGTATGAGACGTGATACGATCACCAGCCATGTTAGCATCTATAACATGACAAGCTTGTATGAGACGTGATATGATCACCAGCCATGTTAGCATTTTCAACACAACAAGTTAAGATGAGACGTGACACTATTTACCAGCTGTGTTGATCCTTTTTGTGTTGGCTTGCATGTTTAAAATAAAATGAAGTAACATATGAGCCAGAATGATCAATACATTGATCGTTGGCCCTCCAAATATAGAAGAAGAAGATGAGTATGTATTTAATAATTGGAAGTCTTAAATCTATTCAGGAATGTTAAACAACATTCTGCTTGATAGGCTGGGGGTATTTTAAAGAAAATTACAAAAATCAAAGTGATTGTAAATATATATAGACTATTCTTAAACATAATTTTTTTTTAATATTGAAAAAAATCAAGTTTCAAGGTCTTACTCAATTTCTAAGGCCGTGGAGTACGACTCTAGTGCTTGTTTATAGTTGCCCTCCTTGTAGGCGATGTTGCCTTCCTTGTAGGTGATGTTGCCTTGTGTGCTAGTTATCTCCTCTATAGTGTCCTCCCTCTTCAGTTTCTGAGGGTTTGTAAAAAAAAAAAAATAATTTGAAATAAATACATGTACAGCCTAATTTATTATTATCTGACACACTGAAGTTAACAATTTATTCAAATATTACTGAAAATTTTATCTAAAGTGATTTCCAAAGAAACAGAATGGGGGGGGGGGGGGGGAGCGACCAGACCAATTATACTTGGAGATGCTCTATTAAATAGAAGGAAAAAAAAAAGAGTTGATGAAAATTGAAAAGAGATTTTGAGCCCACTAGAAAGGGTGGTGACTCATGACAGACACTAGTGGAAAATCATGAAAATGCCAGAGTTCAACCATGTATGACACAGGCAAATATGGAGGAGAAAAAAAACATAACATGACGACATTTTTCATTAGCAATATACTTTTTTTGTTGTTGTCCTTTTTATTGAAGCACAGAAGATAACTAGATTAAAACTACATAAATTTTTTACAATAACACTTTTAAATGCACGTTCATGAGACGTGTTTGTTCATCAATTAGGTAAAACAACTACACAAATATTTAAACACCAAACAATGGTGGCCATAATGACTAGAACTTTCCCATCTACTATAGTTACTTGACAAAACATGGATTAAAGTACCCCACTTTATAAGATTCTTCCGCTTTTCATATGCAAACTAAACTATATAAATATCCTAATGCCCCCCCCCCCCTTTTTTTACACCGCAGATTTATTACAACAACTGTTTCCATAAAAGAAAAGAAAATATGCACCAAATGCACTTGCTGAATTTTTAAGAACATCAATCATTTAGTGCATTCTTACGGAATTTTATTTTGCACGCTATTGAACCTTAGTGTTAGTGATGGACATTTTTAAATAGAGAATCATGTATGTTGATATATTTTTTATTATTAAAAAAAATATATACTGAGTACAAAAAAAAATCATAAATAAATAAAAATTAAACATTTTGCAAAATACTCACATATTTTGTAAAATATGCACACTTATTTTGTAAAATATGCATAAATTTTTGTAAAATACTCACATATTTTTCCGATACAAGTTTTATTGTAAAATCTGCTTTATCTAATCCCTCTCTACCATACCACACAACTTGTTGATGAACTGTAAGTAAGAACATATTAACATGCCTCAATATTTACAGTAGTAAGTGCACAAAAACACACAAAAGATTGACTCACAGGTTTGGCATTCTCACCCAGTGGCGGACTTGGTCTAGAGCTAGATCAACAGGTCACTGGGATTACAGATATGTGTGCCAAGGTGGGATTATGCAAATAATAGGTGACTACCGCTAAATTACATCCCAGTAAAAGCACTCATCTTTTCTTGGTCGCTATTTACTATAGGCTTATTATATCAATGGATAGAATGATACCAACGCCCATAGACTTTTAAGCTTTAAATAATACATCATATACATGCGCGAGGGTGGGATTAAATTGTATCCCAGAAAAAGCACTCATTTTTTCGTGGTCGCTATTTACTCTAGGCTTATTTTAACAATGAATAAAACTATACCAATATCCGTGGTCTTTTAAGCATCGAATAAGACAAAGCTGTATAACCCTGCCTAATGAGTCTCAAGAATAATATTGCACAAAACATGAAAGAGAAATTTTTCAAACATAAACTGTAACAAAGCGGCAAGAAATCTTTTTGTGTTACCTTGAAATATAATGACTATTGCTCAGATGACATATAACAATGCTTCTTATAATATATTCTATATATTTACAGGAGCTAAGTTGAGAGTGAAGGAAAAAAAAGACAACTTACTTGTTTTAAAAAAGTAAATAATACAAACATGTGCTTGCTTCTTCTTATGTTCATACGTTTTTCTAAGTGGGGCCCTGGAGATGAGAAGAAAATTTGTGCAGATAAAGCTTTATTATAAATATACCGGTCACCATCAAAACAGGGAATGAGATAAGGATATAGTATACACAAGACTCAGTCAACAGCACTATCCATGATGTCATCCTCAGTCAACAGCTCTATTTATGATGTCATGCTCATGTTTGTGTCTAATGCTGATTTTATGATCAACTAAAAATGATCAACACTAAATCTGTCAGGATCAGACATTTATCAGATTCTCCCATCAAGTTTTAGAGGAAATGTCTGACTGATCAACAGAAATTTTAAAAAAATGGTGCACAAAATCTCTGATAGGATCATACTCTACAAATCAAGCTTTAGAGAAAATATATGGAAAAACACCAATTCATCTACCACCATGACACAACACACCAATTCATCTACCACCATGACAGAACACACCAACTCATCTACCACCATGACACAACACACCAACTCATCTACCACCATGACACAACACACCAACTCATCTACCACCATGACACAACACACCAACTCATCTACCACCATGACACAACACACCAACTCATCTACCACCATGACACAACACACCAACTCATCTACCACCATGACACAACACACCAACTCATCTACCACCATGACACAACACACCAACTCATCTACCACCATGACACAACACACCAACTCATCTACCACCATGACACAACACACCAACTCATCTACCACCATGACACAACACACCAACTCATCTACCACCATGACACAACACACCAACTCATCTACCACCATGACACAACACACCAACTCATCTACCACCATGACACAACACACCAACTCATCTACCACCATGACACAACACACCAACTCATCTACCACCATGACACAACACACCAACTCATCTACCACCATGACACAACACACCAACTCATCTACCACCATGACACAACACACCAACTCATCTACCACCATGACACAACACACCAACTCATCTACCACCATGACACAACACACCAACTCATCTACCACCATGACACAACACACCAACTCATCTACCACCATGACACAACACACCAACTCATCTACCACCATGACACAACACACCAACTCATCTACCACCATGACACAACACACCAACTCATCTACCACCATGACACAACACACCAACTCATCTACCACCATGACACAACACACCAACTCATCTACCACCATGACACAACACACCAACTCATCTACCACCATGACACAACACACCAACTCATCTACCACCATGACACAACACACCAACTCATCTACCACCATGACACAACACACCAACTCATCTACCACCATGACACAACACACCAACTCATCTACCACCATGACACAACACACCAACTCATCTACCACAATGACACAACACACCAACTCATCTACCACCATGACACAACACACCAACTCATCTACCACCATGACACAACACACCAACTCATCTACCACCATGAAACAACACACCAACTCATCTGCCACCATGACACAACACACCAACTCATCTACCATCATGACACAACACATCAACTCATCTACCACCATGACACAACACACCAACTCATCTACCACCATGACACAACACACCAACTCATGTACCATCCTGGCACAATGCATCAACTCATCTACCACCATGACACAACACACAAACTCATGTACCACCATGACACAACACACAAACTCATGTACCACCATGACACAACACAACAACTCATCTACCACCATGACACAATGCACCAACTCATCTACCACCATGAAACAACAACACACCAACTTATCTACCACCATGACACAACACACCAACTCATCTACCACCATGACACAACACACCAACTCATCTACCACCATGAAACAACACACCAACCCATCTACCACCATGAAACAACACACCAACTCATCTACCACCATGACACAACACACCAACTCATCTACCACCATGACACAACACACCAACTCATCTACCACCATGACACAACACACCAACTCATCTAC
>CAXITT010000006.1:82709-102428 GCA_964033795.1 Lymnaea stagnalis
CCCCCCCCCCCCAAACAACCATTTTGAAACAAAAGTGAATGCCAAATATGACACAACTTAAAGTAAACACTTAAAGTTTCCTGTTTGCCTTGTCTTTGTATTCTCCTCCCTTCTTATACAATTGATTATATACTAATATGTCTGTAATTTACTGATTAAGATTGTGCTGTTCATGTATTTTAAATGTATTTGCACCATTTACTTCTGAATAATTCAAAGAATCTCACGGGCTCACCACATTATATTTTGTAATTTCTTTTTGTTTAAATTCCACTGTAACAATTATAAAGTAATTTAAAATCCATTGGATTTCACAAGACATTAAATATAATAATAATAATAATAAGTTGCGTTGCTAAAAAAATAAATATTTGTTAACCATTTTGAAAACCTGTATTTTTAAAGTGTAAGAGTGTTATGAAAAACTTTGCTATCATCTATAAAATTTTGTCTGAAGTGCTTTTATGAGATTTCTCACATGAAACCCTCAGCAACCTATCAACCGAGCTCAACTTTCTTCAAAAGATGATTATTAAAATTTGTGAGCTATTCAAGCCATCCAGTTTGCCATGCTTTTATTTCCGTCTTAATGCTGCTTATTTAGAGTTACTTTGAGCCAATGTATTCCAAGCATTCCTTTGTTGACGGCTTGCTGATAGTCAAGCTGACATGATATGACAACACCAGCCCAGATGATCCAAACAGTTTGGGTTATTGAACTGCATGACTCATACAGAACAGAGGAAAACTGCTATCTCATGCCTTATACTGTTTGTGTCAGCCACCCTGGTGTTTAAAAGTACACGGGTGACTGAGTCTCCTGTTAGGCTTGTCATTATCATCACTCTTTCAGTCTGACGAGATTTCCTTTCTATAATTTATTATAATACGGCATAGAATTAGTAAAGCCTAATTCATTCTAGAAAAGCCTTTGAAAATGGGTTTAGGTCTCACGATACCCAAGCTTTTTTTTTTTTTTACAATGGCTTATTTGGATTATAATTTATTATTATGCTACTTTTTAAATTTAGTGTGACTAAAGGTCAACTTGCCCCCTTACTAAATGCCATGTTTCAGTAACAGAAATATATAAATATATATATTTTTTTTATTTATTAACTGCCCCCTATAAACAGTCCCATAACAGCTCATAATGAAGTTGTTGTTTATTTATTTTTAATGATTGGGTTGTGGGTTTTTTGGGGGGTTTTTTGGTGGGGGGTGGGGGGAGTCATCAAACCTCCAAATCAGTTTTTTTTTTAATCCCTTAGGATTGTCTTTTCTTTTAAGCTAGTTGCCATGGTTACAATACTGTTGATTTACATTTGATTTAAACCCAGAGAGGTACTTGGAGAATTTCAAACACAAGCAATTTTTCTTATTTAAAAACAAACAAAACATAATACAGCATATGGCCTAAAATGGAGAAGTTAAAAATAAAAATTAAAAAAAAAAAATTTAAAAAAAGGAAAAAGGAAAATTGCAACAATTAAAATTTTGAAATTTAAAATTAAAATGTCACTCTGGCATAAAAGTTAATATAATATGCTTCAGCTTTCTTACATTTTATTATGTTAATAAATACTGGAGTGACAGAAAAAATATTTATTAACACTACCTTCTTGATTTCACGTTAAATTCTCTATATATATATACTATATACCGGTAATCCACAAATGAAAATGATATAAGGAAGATCAAAATTTCCTCAGGGAACAAATGAATGCTAAGTCGCACTTAATAAACTGTCAGTTTTTCCACTGAGCTGTTGTATGATGGGCTTTTAACTGTTAAAACTATAGCCGACTTAAAAAAAAAATTAATTAAAAATATCCGTTTGTGTGAGCGCAGTCATAGTCTTAAAATAGACTCGGGAATTCATTAATATACAAGGGGGTTCCCCATAGAATGTTACGTGGCAACAAATCTTGCTACGCAACGCTGAAGATCAATGTCTGAATGAAAACAAGACAGACTGTCTCTTAGATTTGAACGAGGCTAAGGCTAAGACCAACTGAGTCAAAAGTACACATAATATGCATAGAATGGAATAAAGTAACACTAAACAGATATATTAAAAGCAAACTTATAAATGCCAGAAATGCATAGATCAAATAAGTAATTGCATGAGGACGCCGTCTCATTTCACTGTGGAAATGGGTTAACGTCCTATAATTTAAGTTAAAGGGGTTCCCAGCCTGAGGCCTGAGGTGCTCGCAGCCACAGGGATGCGAGGTGGCATTGCGGTGGCGCGAAGAGAAGTCCGTGATTACACCATTACCAATGAGGCACTGTGATAAAGTTATAATATGAATTGTTTGCAACTATTTAATCATTTCTTCCTTAACGTCTTCCTTTATATGTAATAAGGCACACGTTTATTTTCTCAAAGCACTGCAAGTGTCTTGGGCAAGTCAATAAATCAACTGGAAGCCCATTATTTGCACTGTTACCTATGCTGAATAAGCGAGACTTAGTAACACTATTCGTAGGAATGCGATACCAGTCAAATAATTCGTAAGGGGTGCGAGATTTTTCAAACAATTCGTAGGGATTGCGAGACTAGTCAAATAATTCATAACGGGTGCGAGACTAGTCAAATAATTTGTAAGGGGTGCGAAAAAAGTCAAATAATTCGTAAGGGTTATGAGACTAGTCAAATAATTCGTAAGGGGTAAGAGACTAGTCAAATAATTCGTAAGGGTGCGAAAAAAGTCAAATAATTCGTAAGGGTTATGAGACTAGTCAAATAATTCGTAAGGGGTAAGAGACTAGTCAAATAATTCGTAAGGGGTAAGAGACTAGTCAAATAATTCGTAAGGGGTAAGAGACTAGTCAAATAATTCGTAAGGGTTATGAGACTAGTCAAATAATTCGTAAGGGGTGCGAGATTAGTCAAATAATTCATAAGGGGTGCGAGATTAGTCAAATAATTCATAAGGGGTGCGAGATTAGTCAAATAATTCAAAAGCGGTGCTAGACCAATCAAATAATTCCTAGGCATAACGAGACTAGTCAAATAATTCATAAAGGGTGCGAGACTAGTCAAATAATTCGTAAGGGGTGAGAAAATAGTCAAATAATTCATAAGGGGTGCGAAGTTAGTCAAATAATTCAAAAGGGGTGCTAGACCAATCAAATAATTCGTAGGAATAACGAGACTAGTCAAATAATTCGTAAGGGGTGCGAGACTAGTCAAATAATTCGTAAGGCGTGCGAGACTAGTCAAATAATTCGTAAGGGGTGCGAGACCAATCAAATAATTCGTACGGGCTGCGGAGTGTGGAAAAAAGGTTGGGGAAATATTGTACAAGAAAAAAGACCACTTAACTGCTCTATATTAATATGACAATCACACTCATTACGCTTAAAAATAAAAACAAATAGTAACGTTGAGCGAAGCATTCTTTATAAGACTGCTTCGAGGAGAGTGATGGGCTGCTATACTATAAAAAGTAGACGGCCTATGCCCCAGGGGGGGGGGGGGTTAAAAGGCATGCGTAAGTATTTATATTATAGAGCTTAGTTAAACTGATACAGTATTTAAAAANACGCTTAAAAATAAAAACAAATAGTAACGTTGAGCGAAGCATTCTTTATAAGACTGCTTCGAGGAGAGTGATGGGCTGCTATACTATAAAAAGTAGACGGCCTATGCCCCAGGGGGGGGGGGGTTAAAAGGCATGCGTAAGTATTTATATTATAGAGCTTAGTTAAACTGATACAGTATTTAAAAAAGGGGAGAGTCAACCGTTGATATCGGAAGCAACGATAAGGGCGTTGGACTGCGATAACGCGTTCAAGTACTTTGAGTTAATGATTTAAATAATACAAACGAAAATCTTACGTCAACTTCATTTCTTCCGTGTATGAATGTTTATTTTTGTTAGTTTACTGATGAAGACATTTGCTGAAACGTTTACATAACAAAAATGTTGTATTCTGTGCACCCATTATTAAAGCTGAACATGTAGTGTTGTACTTACACACATTTCTTCTCAGTCTATCAGGAAAAATGCATGTAATTAACCCGTGCGGATTTTTTTTCTTCTTCTTTTAAACATTCAACAGCTGAACAGCGCAGAAGTGATGTGCTTCATTAAATCATCGGTATAATAATCACGTGACAACAGCTTACATATCTTTGTTGAATAGAGATCCCAGTACCGAACTGGTGTCCGGCCTCAGCCGGGGTCGGCTTTAGGACTTTGGTGACCACCCCGACCACAGCCAAACAACCTACGTTTAACACCACCGCCTGTGATATCGTGTAGCCTAAGGCCAAAACCCTTGGAGGACCGCTGTCCACCCAGAGCCCTGTAGGCACTTGTTCTCACTAGCTGAGCCTTCCAACTCAAACGTGTTAAAAGGGCCCCCCCCCCCAAGTACTTTGATTCCTAAAAACTTAGCAAAGACGACGCCTATTAGAATGAGGTAAAAGCCAAGTCAATAAACGTGTCAAACCGGGTAAAACTTCGAGACACTTTGTGCAGTTATTTCAATTGCATTCAACCTCCCAAACAACACAACACTATTCCTACATATTCAACCTCCCAAACAACACAACACTATTCCTACATATTCAACCTCCCAAACAACACAACACTATTCCTACATATTCAACCTCCCAAACAACACAACACTATTCCTACATATTCAACCTCCCAAACAACACAACACTATTCCTACATATTCAACCTCCCAAACAACACAACACTATTCCTACATATTCAACCTCCCAAACAACACAACACTATTCCTACATATTCAACCTCCCAAACAACACAACACTATTCCTACATATTCAACCTCCCAAACAACACAACACTATTCCTACATATTCAACCTCCCAAACAACACAACACTATTCCTACATATTCAACCTCCCAAACAACACAACACTATTCCTACATATTCAACCTCCCAAACAACACAACACTATTCCTACATATTCAACCTCCCAAACAACACAACACTATTCCTACATATTCAACCTCCCAAACAACACAACACTATTCCTACATATTCAACCTCCCAAACAACACAACACTATTCCTACATATTCAACCTCCCAAACAACACAACACTATTCCTACATATTCAACCTCCCAAACAACACAACACTATTCCTACATATTCAACCTCCCAAACAACACAACACTATTCCTACATATTCAACCTCCCAAACAACACAACACTATTCCTACATATTCAACCTCCCAAACAACACAACACTATTCCTACATATTCAACCTCCCAAACAACACAACACTATTCCTACATATTCAACCTCCCAAACAACACAACACTATTCCTACATATTCAACCTCCCAAACAACACAACACTATTCCTACATATTCAACCTCCCAAACAACACAACACTATTCCTACATATTCAACCTCCCAAGCGATTGCCAACAGCATTTAGAAATATGGAACACTGAAACAATTTTTGTTACAAAATGACTTACTCAAACTTTAGTATAGGGCTAACTATATATATTGCATCTAATTGAACACATCCAAAAACATTTTAAGTAAGAAAATATTCACTGTTTAAGCAACAACAGGTCCAGCCCTCTCGTACATTTCTTTTTTTTTTTTTTTACATTTCCCTTCGTTTAATTCAATTAAGCCAAAGTTCAATTAGAATTTATGATAACAGTCTTTTCCAAACTATTTCTATAAATCTATAAAGTCTCTCTATGTTCACACCAGAGAAGAAATAAAACTGTAGAGCTTGTTAAAGTCCCTGTCGACAAAACCTTGCCTATGCCAGTGCACTGTGCACGTTGTCATAAGCAGTCGGTGTCATCAAAGTTACTACCACAGAACTCACGCCAGCAAACCCGTTTGTCAATGATCGCGCCGCCCTGGACCCGAGCTTGCGTTAAGCCACGTCATGTCTAACTGACCTTTCGCAGACGGCACTCAATCAATACAAACGGCCCGAATGACCAGCTGATGGGCAAAATTTTAATAAATAATTATTGATTGTTAAATCATTCATTCAATAAATGGCTAAAGGATACAGGAGGGGGGGGGGAATCAAACGCTTTAAAATGGTACAGACTGATTCTCTCGTGTTGAAAAGCAGCACACCCAAAACACTACTCCAGACCTGTTTACACTTACCATTTTGGCGTACAATGTACGATTTTTGAGGTGTATACATTATATATATATATTGTATGTTTATTTTTTACTATTAAGATAATGTATTGAACGATGTTGTGATGATATTGTACGATTTTAAGGGCTTGAGAGTAAACAGGTCTGCTACTAGTCATGCATGCCAAACTATTCACAACGTCTGCGGGTAAAACATGGTGGGAAAGAAACTAACATAAAACACAACATTATGTGATTGTTCAAATGATGAGCTGATCATTCAAGCCTACAAACACACTACCCCCCCCCCCCAACAAAAATAGAATATATAGAACTAAATAAAACACAGTATTCTTTGCCTATTCAAGTGATGAAGTTGGTAATTCAAGTCAAAAAACTCATCCAAAAATACACAACGTCTGCGGGTAAAAAATGGTGGGAAAAAAA
This sequence comes from Lymnaea stagnalis, assembly GCA_964033795.1. Lineage (NCBI taxonomy): Eukaryota > Metazoa > Mollusca > Gastropoda > Lymnaeidae > Lymnaea > Lymnaea stagnalis. Next base: position 89,269 of record CAXITT010000006.1, read on the forward strand.
CCAACATAAAACACAACATTATGTGATTTTTCAAATGATGAGCTGATCATTCAAACCCACAAACACACTACCCCCCCCCCCCAACAAAAATAGAATATATAGAACTAAATAAAACACAGTATTCTTTGACTATTCTAGTGATGAAGCTGGTCATTCAAGTCCACAAACTCATCCAAAAATATATATAACTAACTGTAACAGATTTGTAACAATTGTATGTTGTTAAAATTCTCTCTCAATAATTTGTAAATGGAGCTTGAACGGTTACGTATTGTTATCAGTATGGAGAAATTAATCTCTTATCTAGGTATATGGCTCGTTCTAAAACAGTACACAACGAAAGACGATACCATATGTTAAATACAATAACAACATATACGATACTCAAACCAGGGCTGATCACAATTGATACATTTATTAAGTTAATAATAAATTACAAAATAAGAAAGAAAGAAAATTAAAGCTATTGACTTACAGCATAATGATTTGCTTGTACCGGTACAATGTTAAGATACAATGTTGTAAAATGGTACACTGATTAAAGGAATCTACACACACACATCAAAATGGTAGTAAACAAATCTCTGTCTCCTATAGAAAAATCTCTATGGTCATAGTGCTCAAAATATCTCTCGTTTGATCTTCCCGTCGATGAATCTCTTTATGCGTATATATAGCTTGCCTCATAGATACTTCTCGAACGGACTTACACATTGCATCCCTTTCTCGAAATTTCTACATAATTCTACAGAATTCTAATAATGATACAGAACATAGATTTTATTTAGTTGTAGCCAAGGTCAAAAAGAGAATATATCTAGTTAGCTACACATTAATAGCGCTGCCAAACTCGGGGTCAGCTTAAGTTCATTCACCAGAAAAAATGAATGAAAGTAAACGAGACGCCTATAGCAGAACAAATGAAAGTAATTCGAATGATGCTCATGTCCTAATCTATTCATTATTCATTACTTTTTTTTATATGCCACTTCTATGGTCTATGACATCAGACACAGATTTTCTGGTTTCTGTCACTTAAATGTAGCCGTAGTCAATGACTTCAGTCACAGGCGTTCTGGTTTATGTCACTTAAATATAGCTGTGGTCAATGACTTCAGTCACAGGCGTTCTGGTTTATGTCACTTAAATATAGCCGTGGTCAATGACTTCAGTCACAGGCGTTCTGGTTTATGTCACTTAAATATAGCCGTGGTCAATGACTTCAGTCACAGGCGTTCTGGTTTATGTCACTTAAATATAGCTGTGGTCAATGACTTCAGTCACAGGCGTTCTGGTTTATGTCACTTAAATATAGCCGTGGTCAATGACTTCAGTCACAGGCGTTCTGGTTTATGTCACTTAAATATAGCTGTGGTCAATGACTTCAGTCACAGGCGTTCTGGTTTATGTCACTTAAATATAGCTGTGGTCAATGACTTCAGTCACAGGCGTTCTGGTTTATGTCACTTAAATATAGCTGTGGTCAATGACTTCAGGCTCAGGTTTTCTGGAAGATAATAATCCCAACGTATGGCAAGGGTTGGAGTGTACACCCAATGAAGTTGAGAAACCTTGTATTTTATTAGATGGGGAAAATTAAAGTATGACGTAAAAATAAGACGGCCAGAGGTCACATTTGTTCTCCAGATGTGCACTGAATAGAGCAGCACCTTGGTCATCAACAATGTCAGACTCAAACCTCTTTGTGACAAAATACAAAAAAAAAAAATAATAAATAATAAAGAAAAAAATTATAACCATCTGTATATACGATTTAAATACTGCTGTCCTTGGAATGTCAAGAAAGTAAGCAGGCCCAACATAACACAGCCATGGACAAACTTGCACTATGGCATGTGTAATGGATCATGTTTAAATAGTAATAACCAGCATGTATGTAATGGATCGAGTTCGAATAGTAATAACCGGTAAGCATGTAATGGATCGGGTTCGAATAGTAATAACCGGCATGTATGTAATGAAAATATTTGAATAGTAATAACCGGCAAGTGTAATGGATCGTGTTTAAATAGTAATAACCGGGATGTATGTAATAGATCAGGTTCGAATAGTAATAACCGGCATGTATGTAATGGATCTGGTTCAAATAGTAATAACCGGCATGTATGTAATGAATCGTATTTGAATAGTAATAACCGGCAGTTGTAATTGATCGTGTTTAAATAGTAATAACCGGCACATGTAATGGATCGTGTTTAAATAGTAATAACCGGCATGTATGTAATGGATCGTGTTTAAATAGTAATAACCAGCATGTATAATGGATCGTGTTTAAATAGTAATAACTGGCATGTATGTAATGGATCGTGTTTGAATAGTAATAACCGGCATGTATGTAATGGATCAGGTTCGAATAGTAATAACCGGCATCTATGTAATGGATTGTGTTTGAATAGTAAAACTGCTCCCATGTTAGAGATCAAATCAAACTTACAATTAGTGTGTCTCCAAGAACTTTATTTCAAATTTACACCAAACTCCAAATAAATTTCAATCATTTATTTTGTGTGTTGAAAATAACAGGATTCTAAGAAATCAAAATAACTGTGGAATAACTCAAGCTTGAAAGAGAATGGCTAAGCGGTCCTCAACCCAGATCAAGAAAAACTTTCAAAGTCTTAAAGTGCTATCAAATGTTGGGTCCAAATGATAAAACCATTATAAGAACATATTTTTTTAGGGGTCTAAACTGAAATAAAGGACCCTTTAGGATTCCCTTACTGTAAACTTTTATTTTTACTCATCAAAACTATCAAGTATGCACTTGTAATTTTGACAATCTCCTTTCATAAATCTAGTTCTATTATAAAAAAAGGTTGAGGGGCTCTGCTTCGAAGATAATGATTTAACAAAATATAATCTTCAATATGAATAATTTCAAAAGTTTCCAGTGGATATTCAAATATGCCCCATTTATCTACTCTGATCGCTCCCTTTTCGAGCCAAAGTTTTAGAACTGCTTGTTTAACTGGTTGTAAAAAATACCAGTATCAGCTTTACAAGGACAACATGGACACATCCTGTATGTTGAACAGGTGTTGATGCAACCATGCGCTGCAGGGATCTCCCCATCAGGGTTTAGGAAAATCCCAAATTATATTTCCAAACTCAATCTTAAATTTTGATATGTGGCCTAGGACTATGTGTGAAGGAGCTAACACAAGCCTTTAGTCGGGTCACTGAAATCTCTGCAGGGGAAGGTTTCTTTTAATTAGCAAGAATCTCCTGAGTGATAACATCACAATTATTGTTTCAACAACAATGACCAAAAAGATATAACAATGATATTTTGATGACCTTGCATTTGGAGATTTATGTATATATTTACATAGAAATTGGAGAGGACTTCTGTCATTAGTCAAAATAAAAATATGTTAAATCTTGAAAAGACTTTGAAAGACCTAAAGACAATAAACGTGCAAAGCATTGTGTAGCTATTTGAAGATAGAAATTATGTGAGCAATTAAGTTAGCTAGAATTTACTGGTAGGATTGCTCTATAATTGACTCCTAGTGATGACTATGCTATTCACAATTTCTTCCTATTTATCACTGATCTAAGCTATTCTTTCCAGCTCATTCAACTTCTTGCTGTTACTCTCTCTCTCACTCTCTTTCCATTGAGTTCCCTTCTCCATGTTTCCCATGGTCTTTCTATTTCAATGTGGATTACACAGCTCTTTGGCCAATCCATCTCCATTTCTATATTTCTTGCTCCACAGCAGGGGATGGCAAACTACAGCCCATGGGCCAGTTCCAGCCCATGTATTTGTTTTATCCAGCCGGCCAGGAGCTTATTAAGCTAAATTAACCATGTCGTTTTTTATTTACAAAGTCAGTATCAACATAAAACAACATCCGTGTGAAAACAGTAACTATGCCCTTATCCACCCTATAGAGTATGAAAATTCAGCAACTTGCTGTATTTTTCCAAACGAAAATTGTTTCAAGTTAGTATACACAATTTGGAATTTTCCTCTGAATTACCAATCTTGATGCCAGTTGGGGCTAAATTAACCGTTTTGATTGTGTTGTTGATGAACTTCCAGCTGGGAATTTAAGTGATTGATCTGTAGTCCAGCTCGATGTTGAAAGACAGATACAAAGAAGGACAACTGATGGTCTTCTATAAGTGGCTCCCAGGCGGTTGAATTGGTCATTGATGACCTTGCTCTTGAATTTGTTTCATCCCTGGTGCCGCTGGTGTGATGAAGACATAGTCAGAAATGAAATACTTAATAACTAGGTGCAAAGCAGCTTGGTGAGGAGCACTTGTAAACAAATTTTGATGGTACTACTAACTTTAAGCCTCAACTTCGAGTCAGAAAAGCACCAGTTTCATGGTTCTCACTGATGTTAAAAAAGGGCTATTTGCACGGCAGTTCAAATTTTTTTTCTCCATCAAATAATATTTCATTTGGTCTCAATTGCATTACTGTAATCTGATTATGTGATAAAAACACCATTTCTTGCTTCATGTTGCATTTTGACAAGTAGAAACATGACTTGTGTGACTTACAGGGTTTTAAAGATGTCTTTTTTTAATATAAATTAACACAAAGGAGATAATCTGATCGCACATGGAGACCTATTTGAATTGGTCTTAAACAATTTCGGCTCCCAGACAATGACGATATCCTCTCATCGGCCCTCGTCCATAACAGTTTGCTGACCCGTGCTCCCCAGAATTACTTCCTGATCTTACCCATGTGATCTCCCTTGGGATCTTTTCAAACCGTTTTATTTTTTAAAATGATGTGCCAACAAAAACAACCTGTGATCTTTTTGGTGTTGGTTGTTCTCCATGCTCACCCTCCACAGAGCCACCCTACAGTCTCACCCTCCACAGAGCCACCCTGCAGTCTCACCCTCCACAGAGCCACCCTACAGTCTCACCCTCCACAGAGCCACCCTACAGTCTCACCCTCCACAGAGCCACCCTAGTCTCACCCTCCACAGAGCCACCCTACAGTCTCACCCTCCACAGAGCCACCCCACACTCTCACCCTCCACAGAGCCACCCCACACTCTCACCCTCCACAGAGCCACCCTACAGTCTCACCCTCCACAGAGCCACCCTGCAGTCTCACCCTCCACAGAGCCACCCTACAGTCTCACCCTCCAGAGCCTCCCTACAGTCTCACCCTCCACAGAGCCACCCTACAGTCTCACCCTCCACAGAGCCACCCTACAGTCTCACCCTCCACAGAGCCACCCTACAGTCTCACCCTCCACAGAGCCACCCTACAGTCTCACCCTCCACGGAGCCACCCTGCAGTCTACCGATGCCTTCAAGATTGAGTAGACAAATCTAATTTTTCCTGGTCTAATTTTCATAGGCGTATTGGATTGATGCTATTGTTGGCTATGTCAGTTTTGAGGAGTTTGTTTTTCCGTCACGTTGATACATAAATCCATCTAATTAGCTGTCCAGTGGAACTGCTAGGATTGGCAGAGCTGTATTATCACCGCTTAGCAATCTCTAGATGTGTCCATATACAATTTTTCAAATGATTGTCACTTGAGATCAGGGTCTCAAATATTCATTGGAGGTTGACTTTTACCTAAAGTTTCTTAGAATTGCGCATGGGCTTTGCTCTGGGAAAATTTCCAGATTCCTCTCTGATTGCCGGGGGTCTTCTAGCACAGTGATCCATGGAGGGGAATGCTCAAAAATTCTTAAAACAAAATTATAAAAATTCTGATTTTGTTACTTGATAGCAAATCTATCAGCATAGTCCAAGTCCTTAAACTTCCATTGCATTCTTTGCCTCTTCCTTTGTGTGTTTTATTATTTTTTTCATCACATAGTTTGTCAGTGTGTAAATGGTTTTATAAATATATATATATATATATATATATATTGGTATAAATATTTTGGTATTTTAAAATCTTCAAAAATTACTGAAACGTGCAGATGAAAGCTATTAGAAAATAAGAAAACTACAGCATCAACCAAAGAATATTGTGATAGTTTTATATGGAAAGGTGAAAGAAAACAATAACAATCAGCCAAGAATATGTGATAGTTTTATATGGAAAGGTGAAAGAAAACAATAACAATCAGCCAAGAATATGTGATAGTTTTATATGGAAAGGTGAAAGAAAACAATAACAATCAGCCAAGAATATGTGATAGTTTTATATGGAAAGGTGAAAGAAAACAATAACAATCAGCCAAGAATATGCGATAGTTTCACATTGCAAGGTAAAATGACTTGGCTTCCAATACCAAGCGCGAAAGAAATGCTATGTATTTATATATGATTAAAACTCAAAACGGTCTGTCTTCAATTCAATCATCCATTAAAATTTGAAGACCTTAAAATGCAGAAACCAAACTTTACATGGCTGAGTTGAAATCTTAAACTAAATTGAAGGTAAAGTTGACCCTGACCTTCATTCAGTGGACCTACAGGACCAGAGAACAAAAAACACTGCTGGTCATCTACTTCAGCCTAGTCTATTTCCAGACATCTTGACTAAGTTTTGCCATTGGATCAAATAGGCAAGGACGAGAGAGTGAGGCAGACAAACTGAGCAACTCTCCCTCACTTTAAACAAAAAAGAGCTCAAGATGAATATTGCCTTGGACGAACAATAATATTGCCTTGGACGAACAATAATAATACAGGATCAGATAAATAAGATAAAAAACTCAAAGATGATATTTAATCAATATTTCAATTTTAAAAATTATTTCTGCCCAGCAGGTGCAACACACTGATGTGACAAACACTTGGGAAGTTAAACTGTTATCATCCATACTTTTTTCGGTTTGCAGAAAACACACTTAATGATTGGAAACCATACGGCTCTAATAATTGGAGAAATTGTAATTGGATATACATCATAACATAGTCCTGGGCCTAAAATTTGACAATGTTAAACATAGTTCTGGAAAAACTATTAAAGAAACTCATGTTCAACACTATGTTACTCACCACATGCTTTTAAAGACTTCCTGATTGGCTACTTCATGCAGTGCAAAGTTCATGTCAATATATCCATTTGTTGACCTTTCTTCAACTTCATAGATAAAATTTAATATAGTCTTTAAGTCTCCTTTATTTTCCTGCAGATAAAATTTTAAAAATTATTTAACTTTCTTTTAAATTACCTTTAGGCCTAGTTACCCTTTGGCCTGTGGGAGTGAGGTATTAAATATTCACTTCAGTTTTATTAATGAAAAAGAAAGGGGATACATTTTTAAAAAATCATTTTTTTAGCCAATCTACTTGCATTTACTTGATGTTCTTTCAATATTTTTTTTTTATGATGTTTGGTTTTTATGATTTAAAAAATTTCCAAAAGCCAGACCCTAGATTTAATTTATTGAAATAAATCTAAACTTAAAATTGCAATAACTTACCACTAACTGGCAGCATCGCAAAAATATAACCTCTGCCATTTCTAAAGTCTCCAGTTCTGATTCATTTAATGGTGTAATTTTACCTTCTCTGGGTGAAAGAGATAAATTGAGAAAGAGCTTTAGTCACATCAATGTTTAAGTATTCAACTTAGTTGAGTATTTTTAATACCAATAAAAACAAAATCTCTTTTTTTTTCTTCAAGTTAAGATTAAGAACTTATAAAAATTTGCTTTTTTAAAAAAAAATGTAATGGCATGATGTAAACAATGGATAAAATATGAACTATCGTTATATGTGGCTGTTAGTCACTTCAAGTGGTAAAGATATTTGACTCAAGCTATATAATTCACAGCATAACTTTTACATGATAAAATGTGTTTTAAAAAGTATGCTGACCTTTCCTTTTCTAATACACCATTATTAAACAGTATTTTAATCCAAGCATCAGGCAGATTGAGATGAACTCCATATAAAAAAGGGCACAAAGCCATTTTCAACAACTTTTCCTGCTGGTCTTGAATAAACTCTCTGGAATTCTCCAACCACATTGCAATGTAGTCCCCTGTTTCATGTTTAAAAAATGTAAAAAAAAAAGTTATCATGCTATGGAAACCCAGATAACCAATATCAATACACAAAATATTTTTCAAGTACTACAAATTAGAGTGTATCATAATTACCAACCTAAATAATCTGTCCACAATTCATCATCTATTGCTTGCAGCTCAGGGACTTCTTCAGGAACTGATGAACTCATGATTCTATAGCAGACTGATCCAGCCAAACAATTGTATTTTTAAAAAACTGGAGAGAAAAAAATTAGACACACTTTTTAAACAACAGGTGCTTTTTTAGCTTCTTGCTACATGGTGATTTCCCCAATTTAAAGAGCCATTTGTAAATTCCACAGATTACATCACACAATGTTAATAGAATTGGGGGAAAGTAGTAATAACTAGTTATTATGGTAACGAGGGTATTTGTCAGTAAATCAGAAAAAATGTGAAAAAATTAAGTAAGTGTTATTTAAAAAAAATAAATTCATGATTTAACACTTGTATTGCTCCTAAATTAAGGATGTACTGTGAGGACCCATGCGCCTTGATTTTAAAAATGTGTGGGTGGTGAAGAGTAGCAGTCAGTTTTGAAGTCAATAATCATACCATTGCATGGTAGACAGATGTGCAGATACTAATTTCTTTAATTTTGTAAGATGAACAAAAAAAATTAGATGAATTTTTTTATTTCTGTTTTAAAAATAATTTAGGTAACTAGATTTGATCCTCCTGTACTTATTGGTACAAACTCAGGACTTTGTATACACAGGAGTTTTCCAATTAACAAACAAGTTCCACTCCTAAGTTATAATTTATATTATTTTATTGTATGCTTTTGTTTGTTATACACCAAAGGTTGCACTCATTGGCTTATAGGACAGGATGTGTGGGATCTTCTCTCTCCATATCATCACAAATTTATCACACAAATTAGACAACTTTATAATACTCCGTCACAAATTTGTGACCACCCCTTCCCCCTCGTTGTGTGATGTTATTTAAGAACGAAGGCATGAAATTGAATGATTGAATGGATGGCATAACAATTGTACATACTAATAGTTTTGTTCAGTGTTCCCCAAATGGTGTTACGGTCCACGAGTCTTATGTTGCCGGTCCATACAACATGAATTTTTATGTTCATATAAAAAGAAAATTTAATTACTACATCTAGCACTCGTTCCTTTTAAAACTTTGAAATTTGTCTACCAGTCCGCCAAACTTAAAAGTTTCGGAAACACTGGTTTAGTTAATTATTATTTTATGGCCGGCACTACGTACACCGCGGCGGTGTACCTAGCGAAACTATTGACTTTGGCCTGCGTACACTGCGGCGGTGTACCTAGCTAAATCATGGATTGTGGCCTGCGTAAACCGCAGCGATTTAAAGTAGCAAAACCATAGTCTTTGCGAGTCTTTAACTTTTTGGCCTAACCGGTACTTGTAGATTTAATGTTATAATCTTGTTAAAACTGAAACTATTTATCTAAAATTCGTTTAGTATCTTTGGAGGAAGATATTGAGTAAGTTTCACGGTTATGTGGCAAAGTACTTGTAAAGCATTTCTTATTATTCATTGGAAGGGAGGGGGCTGGGGCTGTAATGTTAAACCATGTTTTTTTTTTTTTTTTAAAGTTAACCACTTTATTCCCCCCCCCCCACCCAATATATTGAAATACAAATATATTTATTAATTGTTGTAAGCTTTATCCTATGATTGTGACTCTTAATAGGCATAAAAAGGGTAGCTAATTTGAAATTATTTTCTCCCCTCCAACCAAGTAGTTTTGTTTGGTTTTTTTTGGGGGGGGGGGGGCATTATAATTATAACATTGTATGTGATCCCTCGGGGCCTGGTGTAAAAATGAATGGGAAGCCAGTGAATCTATTTTGTTAACACCAAGATATAATTACGCCACAAATACACTACGGGAAGAGAATCACATACTCATACATTGATCATGAAGTCGTGAAGTTAAAGTTGTCCAAGGCATTTTCATTGTGATACCAAACGTGTGTCAACACAAAACAGTATGATGATAAAAAAAGTCTTAAAAGTCTTTTAACAATAATTAAATATCATTGATTTAGTTTTACATTGGCATTACACATTAGTAAAAAATGCCGGCGGAGGGGGGGGAATGCAAAAGGTAAGTTTGTTGTGCGGACGTCCTTTGTAGACAACCCCTATCCAGAGCCGTGATTTGTGAAGGCCCCCTTTTTGGTTAAGCCTCTGCCTATTACTCACCTCCACCCCCCCCCCGCGCGCAAGGATCGATTTAACAAAAAGCAACAAATAAAAAAACTTTGACAGAGCGCAAATCCTGTCCCAAGCGCATTGTGCAATGGTTTCTGTGAGAAAATGTTGTGTTTTACCCTGAGAATAGCAAATGCCATGCCATTCTAGAAACAAATTCTGTCATAAAAAGGGTAAACGCAGACCTATGGCTTTGCTATACAGTTTGCTACCGCTCTGTAAGTTTCTACAATCTAAGTGTTTTCAAAAGATTTGCTGTGAGATTGAGTGTTGTGAATGAGCCGTTGATATCGTGTGTACATTTTGCCAATGCATAATGAAAGCAAGATGGTTGAAATACGACCATGCACATAAATGACATCAATATTCATATGCCATTAATGATATACTGGTATTTTCTTTGGGTGTTTGTAAAAGTAAAATGTAAAGATTCTACTGCACGAAGAATGTTGAAATACAATGGAATATCACTTAGTGTTCAAATTGTTTCTCTTATACATGTTAAATTCACTATACTTGCGTTTCAGAAACTTTCAGTTTGTTTTCTAATGTCTCATTACTAAATTTACCGGTATTTTCAAAGTCAATGGCTGGCACAACTTTCTGAAACACTTAATAATCTGAATATAACTTATTGTTTAAATTGCTACAAAATATTTTAAAACTAAAATGGGAAGAACAAAAAAATCGATCCCCCACTGGGAATTGATCTCAAAATATAATATCGCCAAGCTTCCACTCTACCACTTGACCACACAAGATCTTCTCTAACAAGCTTATCTTAAAACCAGGCCAATGGTACATTTTTGCAGCAGTGTACCCAGGCCAAAACCCACGATTTCACTAGGTACACCACCGCGGTTTACGCAGGCTAAAGCCGATGGTTTCGCTAGGTACACCGCCGCGGTGTACGCATCATGGACACATCCACTTCGTATTTTATTTTATGGTAAAACCAGAGAACAAGGTTAACTGTAATGTAAGCAAGCCTTGGCTTAGCTCCACAAATCCCTAAGTTATACCATGTCCGTGCTTTGCACTTTAAATATATTTTGGTTCCACTATTTATTATACTTTTGTTCAATCATCTAAGGCATGGTATGGAGCAATCTATGGCATGGACGAATATGGAGCCAAAAGCATAATCAGTTTTAGCTTATTTTCATATTTAGTGAAGGAAGTGCAAAAAATCTGCAAAATTAAAATTATAATAAATCCTGATTATAGGCCTTGTTTATTTTTTTTACAATTTTCAGGCAGGATTTTAACAGGAAAGTGGGATGCTGAGAAGTGTAAGAAAAATTAAAATGATAGGATTTTTGGCAGTATTGAAAACTGATAACCATTCACTACTACTCAACTGCCAAGGCCTAGACAAAAGTTGATTTTTTTAAAAGCATCATTTTATTTTAGTAATCAGTATTAGCCTGGGCCTATAAATCAAGACTATATTGAATCAGCATGATATGCATACTACCAAAGTGTGAATTAAAATTAAATAGCCCCAAGAAGGGGAGAGAAGTTTAAAAAAAGGAAGTATTAGTATATGAATCTGAGCTGAGTGATGGTGAATATGACCACAAGTTTAGAATTAAATTATTAAATTAAAGGCTACTCAACTCTGATTGATAGGCCTAGGCTAATCATGATTTTTAAAAATTATTTTATGTCTAGGATAATTAAGATTTTTTAAAATAATTTTATTAATTTAATGTCTAGACTTGTAGGCCTCCCTTGGCCCAAAATTTAAATATTGATATAAGTAATATTTAATAACATTGGTTTTTAATTTGTATCTATAGTATTTCTTATGATACTCTTCTGACTCTTCTTATACTTATAGTAGTCTTGACTTATCTATAACTAAAAAGTCAAATGCAATATTAGTATTAGTCTATGTATTATATTATATATATTATATAATATATATAAAATATAATATAATGAATGCCATCTTCATTTATCTATAATAATATAATACTTCATATTATTTATTAGCAAGTAGTTCAGGTTGAGTGTTGTACAACAAGTAGATTTTACAGTAGTGTTTGCAGTCATAAAGGTTAAGAAGCATAATAGAATACAAGACTGGATTATAGAAGTAGGAGGAATTATTATTCGTTATTATAGTATAGTTATTATTATTGTAGAACGCGCCAAAACAAGCATACCAGTTTTTAATTAACAGCAAAATGGGCCCCACAGTGTTGATAAGTGTTGATCTTATGGAACTATTGTGTATCAAATAATCCGATGTTCCTTTTTAAGTGACAAAGCCTTTTCTGTCAATTCTTTAATCAGAATAACAAAAAATGAAGCTTTTATTTTGCAACACTTATAAATCACCATTAGACTTAGAAACCGGAAATAGATTTCAATAATCCCGATTTTCTAAAATCTGTTCAGCTAAATGCCTAAAAACAATAAATTATTTTAAAATTTATCACCTGCACTTACTGGTAAACAATTATCATTATTTTTTATTCTTGTACAAAACTTGTACATCTATAATTATATTTTAAGGAAAAGGTTATTATTAATATTAGAAGCTTCTATGTCATAAATTTAATTAGAATTATTGAAAAATTACAATTTGCATGTATTATATATTTTAGAAGTTTTAGGAGCGACATGTCTCAACTTGCTTTATAATTATAATATTATTAAAATTAATATATTATATATTAAAATTATTTACATAAATAAATAATAACATTAACTTTTTGACAAAACACGATTGACAAATTGAACTTGGCTGGGGGATGCAGACGCATTATATTTTATTTTTTAAAATAAAAATCAATAAACTCTAATTTTAAAAATCGTATGATAAATTTTAATATATCTTTTAAGTTAAAGAACATCACATTGTCATTGGCCATTGGCAATTCTATCAAAAGAGTTAGGGGAGTACACTCATTATCTAAACGTATAATATATATATATATATATA
>CAXITT010000006.1:110343-201602 GCA_964033795.1 Lymnaea stagnalis
AAAACAAAAAACAAACAAAAAACAAACAAAACAAAAAACAAACAAAACAAAAAACAAACAAAAAACAAACAAAACAAAAAACAAACAAAACAAAAAACAAACAAAAAACAAACAAAACAAAAAACAAACAAAACAAAAAACAAACAAAACAAAAAACAAACAAAACAAAAAACAAACAAAACAAAAAACAAACAAAACAAAAAACAAACAAAAAACAAACAAAAAACAAACAAAACAAAAAACAAACAAAACAAAAAACAAACAAAAAACAAACAAAACAAAAAACAAACAAAACAAAAAACAAACAAAACAAAAAACAAACAAAAGATCTTTCTGTCCATATTCACTAACAACAGGGGCAACCCGATTCCCTTAGAAGAGTGAGCCCCCCTAGAATTCAGTTTGGCGTTATTCTAAGCTTGATCGGTGAGCAACAGCATAAATGCCTGTGTAAATTTAGGTGTCCTTGGACCTGGCTGTGTTTAGTAAAGTAAATTGCCTAATTTAAAAGATCTTTCTGTCCATATTCACTAACAACAAGGGCAACCCGATTCCCTTAGAAGAGTGAGCCCCCCTAGAATTCAGTTTGGCGTTATTCTAAGCTTGATCGGTGAGCAACAGCATACATGCCTGTGTAAATTTAGGTGTCCTTGGACCTGGCTGTGTTTAGTAAAGTAAATTGCCTAATTTAAAAGATCTTTCTGTCCATATTCACTAACAACAAGGGCAACCCGATTCCCTTAGAAGAGTGAGCCCCCCTAGAATTCAGTTTGGCGTTATTCTAAGCTTGATCGGTGAGCAACAGCATAAATGCCTGTGTAAATTTAGGTGTCCTTGGACCTGGCTGTGTTACCTAATTTAAAAGATCTTTCTGTCCATATTCACTAACAACAAGGGCAACCCGATTCCCTTAGAAGAGTGAGCCCCCCTAGAATTCAGTTTGGCGTTATTCTAAGCTTGATCGGTGAGCAACAGCATAAATGCCTGTGTAAATTTAGGTGTCCTTGGACCTGGCTGTGTTTAGTAAAGTAAATTGCCTAATTTAAAAGATCTTTCTGTCCATATTCACTAACAACAAGGGCAACCCGATTTCCTTAGAAGAGTGAGCCCCCCTAGAATTCAGTTTGGCGTTATTCTAAGCTTGATCGGTGAGCAACAGCATAAATGCCTGTGTAAATTTAGGTGTCCTTGGACCTGGCTGTGTTTAGTAAAGTAAATTGCCTAATTTAAAAGATCTTTCTGTCCATATTCACTAACAACAAGGGCAACCCGATTCCCTTAGAAGAGTGAGCCCCCCTAGAATTCAGTTTGGCGTTATTCTAAGCTTGATCGGTGAGCAACAGCATAAATGCCTGTGTAAATTTAGGTGTCCTTGGACCTGGCTGTGTTTAGTAAAGTAAATTGCCTAATTTAAAAGATCTTTCTGTCCATATTCACTAACAACAAGGGCAACCCGATTCCCTTAGAAGAGTGAGCCCCCCTAGAATTCAGTTTGGCGTTATTCTAAGCTTGATCGGTGAGCAACAGCATAAATGCCTGTGTAAATTTAGGTGTCCTTGGACCTGGCTGTGTTTAGTAAAGTAAATTGCCTAATTTAAAAGATCTTTCTGTCCATATTCACTAACAACAAGGGCAACCCGATTCCCTTAGAAGAGTGAGCCCCCCTAGAAGCGTTAAGTCCTTGGTAACTGTCCAGTGTTCCACTGCCTTAAGACAGCACTGCTCTCTCTTCCTACCTTTCTCTATATAAATCTATATATATTTATACATCCTCATCATTAATGAAATATGATTTAAACACAATTAATTTCATTCTCCCTAATCATATTCAAATAAATTCTTTAAGTCCTACGACTATTTCAGTCAAGTAATATAGTAAGAGGATTGGCATCAACTTAAAATGAAAAATATTTAATTTTATTTTGACATTAACTTTGGTCAGTTGACCTTCAACCCCAATATTTTTTGATGCTCCTCCGTCCACTAGCTAATCTAGGGTTAGTTCTGATGCTCCTCTGTCCACTGGCTTAAATAGGGTTAATGCCACCCGGAATGGGTTAAGTTTTTCGGATCCCTGCCGTTCATGACAAAAACTTTGAAATTGGCATACGCTCCTCAAAAAATGTACCACCCCTTTGCGCCCCCCCCCCTTTTTTTTTTTTTTACCTATGTCACACCCACCGTCACCAGAAGGTCCTAGCATGCTTCAATTTGAGAGCCAGTTATTGATGGAACACGTGCAGGAATCTTGACTTCCTTGTGGGTACAAGTGCCGTGGTTTGATCAACTCTGTGGAGATGTCAAGTTCGTGAACGTGGAATCATCACTGCTGAGACGAATATGGCAAATGATCACCACATTCTAGTCACTCCCCTCAACGGAACTAATGGTAATTAGTTGACAGTAGAAGTTTTCATTTGGGAGTTTTAGAGTAAAAAGCTTTGGAAAATTCGGACATGAAAATAAGAAAGATTTTGAGCCAAAGATGGATGGCAGCCGATGAAGTTAGCCCTGCCATAACCAAAGAAGTGATAGTTAAGCATATTGCCTAAAACACTTAACATTAGATCGGATGCTTGTCTGTAGGGTTTGGGGGGGGGGGAGTCGCCGTCGAGCTAAGACCCAAATTCTAGTGGGCGGCCGTCCATAAAGTACACCACACTTTTTCTTTTGGAAAAGGGGGGGATGCGCAATGTTCACCCTCCCCCCCTCTGTCACAATCTGTCACAAATCTCAAATACGTCCCCTTAAAGTACGCCACATTATCGAACTAAAAAATGTTAATAAAACCCATCACAACAGAAAGTTTAACATCACTGTCGGAATACATCCATCACAACAGAAAGTTTAACATCACTGTCGGAATACATCCATCACAACAGAAAGTTCAACATCACTGTCGGAATACATCCACCACAACAGAAAGTTCAACATCACTGTCGGAATACATCCACCATCACAACAGAGAGTTCAACATCACTGTCAGAATACATACATTACAATAGAAAGTTAAACATCACTGCCGAGTTCATTTTTTTTTATGTGTGGTAAAGTGTGTGATGTTTACACAAGATCTTTATCCCCCCAAAACACGTTTCACAAACTGTCACACTTTCTTAGAACCCCCCTCCCCCCCCCCCGTCTTCCTTTTGGACCGTGACGTAATCTATGGTGGACAGGCAGTATATTAGACTACTCAAAATTAAAAAAAAAATAATTCTGCACTTTTTTTAGCATATTAACCAAAACAGTATCCTAAAGTCAAACAATCTCATACATATTCCTTAGGAGATGTGACAAGATAATATGTCTAGAACGTTGGTAAAATTAATGCCCCCAGTACTGTCTTGAACTTCCCTCCACACAAAAAATAGTTGAAAGAGTAAAAATAACCACCAGCGTCTCACGTATATATTATTGTTAAGGAAACAATTCGGACAGCATGACGTCTTATTTAATGTAACTAGAAAATATAAGCCTGGTTAGCTAAAATAATAGAGCTTTGTGCGCCTGTTATAGGTATAGGTTCCACCATCATTTTTGCAATTTTCCTTTTCAAAATTATTTTCTAACAGAAGATAACAATGTTATTAATTTGTCTTTACTGTAAAAGAACAATATTCATTTGGGAAAACAAATAATCATGAGAGGATTTGGTTAAAAACAACAAAAAAAGCACCATTTTGTTGTTAAACCAATAGAGTCAGGGGAGAGAATCTATCAAACAGGAACAACAACTCAGAAGGCTTTAAATAATCTGTGCATGCTGACCTGTCAGCTAAGAAGAGACAAAAAAAGGGATTAAAAAAAAGCTTAACATAGGAATTGATGACATTTAACTTCAGATTAAATTATGAAGTAAAAAAAAACAAACAAATTTATGTGCTTTTTTTTTCCTCCTTAAAATAAAAAAAATATTTTCAGAAATCATATAGTAAAAAAAGAAATCAGTTAGTTCCGGAATTTGTTATAATTTTATTTGGCCATATTTTTTAATGGTGATGAATTAAAAGTATTTGATAATTTCAAATAAGCAACAACCACAAACTCATAAGTAGCTCTAAGCCAATGGCACACCAAGCTTGTAGTAAACATACAATATCAAAATAGTTGTTTTTTCTCCTCTCTTCAGAATTAATTTGTAAATCTATACAGAATTCAACTAACTGATATCAATTTTAAAAATGATGTTCATATCAGGTGAGTGAGACATTGTGTAGTGCTAGAGGTGCAAAATGGAGAGGTCCATTTTTGATGTCCTTAAAAAAATTAAATATTTTACATAAAGAATCACTGTTAAGATGATTTAAAAGTGTTTTCTATTTCAATATTATCATCTTATCATTCACAACACTGTTATTTAATCATGAAATCAGAAACAAAAGGCATAGGGAAACCTGATAAAAGACGAGACAAAAAAAGTCATTTTTATTTTACTTTATTTTTCGCTTGCTTTGTTGGTTAAGGAAGGCTTTTTAAGACATCTTTTTGTTTCATTGTCTCTTTTTTTCAGGTTTTCCTTTACACTTTTTTCTTTTTTTTAATTTTTTATTTTTTTACGGTTTTTCTTTCCACTTTTTTCTAAATTCCAATTGTTTCACCTCACTTCAAACTCCCCCCCCCCCCCTTTTTCCACCCTTTATTACTTTTTAATCCAGAAACTAAGAATAATGCACAACAAAACTAAAAAAAATATTGTTTTTGAAAAATCTTAGTTTGTAAAAACAAATTATCATCCATACCAATATGTTCATAAATTATAATACTTTTTATTTTAAAAAAATAAAATGATTTACTGAAATATTTTTTCTTAAAAATAACCTTAAAGTGAGTTAAAAGATTTATATTACTAACAACTTTGTCTAATTCTATTAAATATTTTTTTAAAAATTATGTTAATAAAATGACAAAATTTATCACATCAGTCAGTTATTAATTTTTACATTTTTTTTTGCCTTAAAATTGTACATGCAGTGATATTGACAGTTTTATAGGAACAAAATATTGTATTAATATATCACAGTTGCATAATAAAACATTTCCTACAAACAAAACTTTAAGCTAACAGCTAAATTAAAACTTTTTTGAAAATATATATAATACATCCTGCAATAAAACTCTTTAGCCTTGACTTCAAATTATTTGTTTTCTATATGAGCCCCTAAAAAAAAAAGGGTTTAAAAATGTAATAATTATGTAGGCAGCATTGAGAATGAAATCCTTAAATGAGAGTAAATGATTTCTAATACTGACATTGCTTAATTTTTTTACCTAAAAATAAAATTTTTTGAATTTAATGGATTTTCATTTCAATTCATTAATAGCCTATTAAAGTATGTTGATTTATAAATTCTTTATTTACCTTTTATTCCTTTCTTTCCAATCTCATGAACATTCAATAAATCACAGTTTTATTTCCCTGTCATCTCACATGCACAACAAACATTTATTCCCATTACATTATTATAGAGCCCATATTCACTCTAATTTACAATCACACACTTTTGTAAAAATTTTACATAACAAGGATAGTTGTTATTTGCTACACCAATTGATTAGTGCAACAAATTTTACCAAATTCTTTGAAACAGTATATGCGAATCCATAGTTAACTTCAAAATGAACTTAATTTTCATAAAAATTTTGAATAATAATTTATAGCTGTAAGTTATAAAACATCTCATGACCTGTTTTATAGTGCGACATGTCATTGTATAATAATTTATTATAATCTCCAAAATAAACATAGAGTATAATTTGTCGCTGTAGACAAAATTATACCATCACTTCTCTTGTAAATTCTGAAACTCAGCGCAAACATTTTCTAAATCATCAGATCAATGTAAACATTTCACACAATTTTAAGGTAATAGTTGGAAGTGTAAAAAAACAAAACAATATCATAATAAATACAAGATAAACATTCTAGATGAAGATTCCCCTTCTAGACCATGATCTTTTGGGGATGATTGACCTTCCTTTCAACTTCTGCCAGGTATTTGTCAGGAATACCAGCCTCTCTGTGAATTAAAAAAAGAAGTACACATTAATTATGGTGTTATTAATTTTCAGGGAACAAGATATTCTTATTGATTCATTCCATGGATATATGAAGTGAGGCTGATTCATTCCATCGATGTATGAATAGAGGCTGATTCATTCCATGGATATAGGAAGTGAGGCATCACTGTTTTATCTTTAGGAATCATGAGCTTTGTTCATGAGAGTTCACAAATTAGCTTTTAAGAGAAGATGAATTTAATCTGTCGTGCAGATTTTATTTGAACTAAGATGTAAAAGGAACATATGGTTTGTAGCAAAGACACTTTCTTCTTGCTTTCTTAGGCAGCTAATTGGACTGATAATTTCTGGGCCAACTTGGGCAAAAATTAGACAAATCTAACAATGGAATACATATTTTCATAACTTACATAAAAAACAAAAAATTGAACGGAAAAAAAACCAACAAAACTCCACCTGACAATAGAATAAAATTTCAACAACAAATGTCAGAAATTAACAAAATAATTATCAAATGAATCCAATTAACTGATACCCTATGTTGTTTCTTTTGGAGCTTCAAATTTTACTTTCTGATCAACCAAGGACAGATACTTTTCTGGTATGCCCATATCCCTGTTGAAGTTAGTTCACATACGCCATACACAACAGTATCATCAATGAAGGTATTTATAGTCTCTATCACTAACAAATAACCTGAATTTTTATGTGTACACAATCATGTTTACCTTTACTTTCCTTGTACAAACAGTACAAATTCAAGATAATGCGTCAAGTTGTATGATGCGGAATTCAAAGATGTATTGTACAATGGCATTAATTAAGTTACAGCTAAAGCACATGTTTAGATGTTAAAAGACCCCAAAGCTCTGAAATACAACAACACAATTCCTACCTCAGCTCATTCAATTTCTTCTTCTTGACTGCCTCCAGTTTCATCCGCCTCGCCCTGGCCTCCTCATCCAGTTTAACACCTTCTTCGAAAAATGCATTCCTTTCAGAAATACGCTGTTTCTCTTTTTCTCTAATCTGAGCCCGAACGTCATCTGCGTGCACCAGTTTCTTTTTGTGGACAAATTCCTCTTCCCTTTTCTGTTTTTCTATGAGTTCTTTCTGGGCGCTGATGAAAGATTATGGCATAAAAATTATCATAAGGAAAATATTTGATTTGTTTTCTTTAATATAGATGAAGTCTGAGATTTCTGAGAGGTTAAAAGAATTTTGAAGTGGGATGAAGCTTTATCAACTACAAAACAAAGCAGTTGAAAGTCTTGGCTATGGTCTGTTAATGTAAAAACATACAAATGTAATGTGTTGCAATTATTTGTATATTATTCCTTTTGAAAATGGTTAAATCGATTGAATGTGCTGTAGTGAAATAGATATTAGAACAACTAATTTTATCAGCAAAAACAGATTTATTTGAAATAGGACCAAAAAATAAACAAATTTACAGGCTTTGAAAAAATTATTTAAGGTGTCACATTGTAGATAAAAAAAATAATAACTTATCTTGCACTCTGAGTTTGCATGCTTTTATTTCAGACTGTTAAGGTTGTCTTTAATTCTTTTAAGAACTTAACTTTTCAGACAGTTGCAGACTTTATATTCAAAATTTTAAATGGAGGACAGATTTTTTGTGTAAACAATTTCAAACTCACCAAAGCACTCTCTCAAACTCAGCCCTTTCCCTCTGTGCCTGTACAGCCAGGTAATGCTCCTTCTGTCGCATCTGGACAGACCTTGCATGCTTAAGGCTTTCCTCTAGTTCAGCCTTCTTTCTCATTTCCTCAGCCTCTTTTCTACGCCAGTCTCTCTCTGTCTGCTCCTGGGCACGTTTGGCCCTCAGTGCATCCCTCTCCGCTTGCTCGTCCCTGGCTCTCTCCTGCAGACTTCGCAACTTGGACACCTCCTTCTCCTTCTCAATTCTAATCTTTTCTTGTTCTTTCTCAAATGCAGCTTCCCTTTCCTTCATTTAAATGTATTGAGTATCTAGTTTAGCTCTCTTTATGCTTTTAACTGTACACGTTGTGTCTCTATTAGTTATAATTATTTGATTTTGGAAAAAATTCAAAAAGCTTTTCATCATTGGCAACAAATGTTGCATGTTTTAGCTGGTATCTCAAGTAAATCAACTGTATGCATATATTTGGTGTTGTTGTTAGAAATAACAGTGTTATTGTTGAACTGTGATAGTGACAGCTATAAGAAAACCTAATGTATTAAACCAATATACTGATGCCCTACATTGTTAAATTAGCTCTCTCTCTCAATGTTCTACACTGTTAAATTACTTCTCTCAATGTCCTAATATGTAAAATTTATTTAGCTCTGTTGACATTTTTTCTTTTTTCCAAATAAAACTTTTAATAAGAACTCCAACTTACAGCTTTCTGTTTCTGAAATTCTATGACTTTGAGCTCCTCTGCCTTTTCTTGTAGGACCTTTATCTCCTTACGTTTGAGAATCTCTTCATTAGCCTTGTTGAGCTCCTCCTACACATGCCATAAAATTAAATCAAGCGTACATTCAAAGACAAAGTCAAGAGGGCTGCCCAATATGACATGATAGATAACTACTAGAGCAAAAGATTTTTTAATTTTTATTTTAGATACAGCAAGTAAATAAAAAGTCAGAGTGTAATTAAGTTGATCTTTCTAATTCCGTGATTTGAAACCATTATTATTTAGGCCTACACTCATCTCTACTTACGGGTTATAAATGTCATATAGCAACATTAATTTGTATGACACATACTCTAATTTATTTTATTGAACTATATTTACAGGCTATTCGTTTACATGTGGATTTATTTAACTTTACTTAGAGTTTATTGAAGTTACATTGCAACATAAATGTCTTTGTCACTTACCCTCAGTGAAATCTGCTCAGCTTTCTTCCTGTCAATGACCTCCTGGTCTTCCTCCATCAGTTTCTCTATGTACCTATTGAAAACGTTAATTTTTCTGTGTTATTTTGATGATTTAACAAACAAAATTAAAATTCCATCCTGCTATTAAAAATTTTGCTTCCACAAAATATGCTGATCTTTGTATGGCTGGGTAAAATTTTATTTTGCCTTTAAAAATATTAAAATTCTTTTGAAAAAAAAAAAGGCCTTAAAAACTTGAATTTTAAGATGTAAATTTACTCAGATGAATCTTGTTAAACATCTTAGAATGTAGGCCTACTATTCATTCAATGAAAACAAAAACTGAAAAGCTATAAAGAAGTGTCCAGACTTTTCAAGATACACATAAACTACTCACCTCTGCATCTGAAGATTTTCTTGGTCCTTGCGTTCAAGTTCAAAGATTTTCTCTTTTTCATTTTCGTCAATTTGCTCCAACAGTTTTGCTGCTCCGAGAAGTTGCTCTTCTTTTCTCCTTTGCTCAATCTCTTCATAAATCTTGATGGCATTTTGTCTGTCAACCTTGCAATAGATTATCACAACACAATATTTCTCACTGTTAGCAGATCTGGCGGTTAACAGGAGATGATTAAAGAATATCATCTTTAAACTCAAGATCATTGCCTCTCCAAAGAACATTCATGCACTTTCTGCTTGTAACCCAATAGTAAACCTCTTGTTATTCTTACAAATGCCATGCTCTATATTTCCATCATAATCAGATGCTGAGAAATTCTCTCAGGCAGAATCTGAATGCAATCAGATTTATTCAAGTTAAACAAATTAATTTAAGAATGATGATACAAATAAATACTTGTCCATTGTTTGTTGACACTATCAGCCTCCATAATTGAAACCAGATAGTGTATCTTATTGCTTTTGAAGTGCACGTTCAAGCATTTTTTCAATTATGGTTATTATTTTGACTTACTCAGCTCTACTGAGAAATGTTCCACAATAAACATGAGATACTGATATATTTAACGAAATATAAAATATAATACCTCCATCATAACATCCAGGCGCTTTTCTTCTTCAACCATCTCTTTCTTAATGAGATCTTTCTCAAGAATTTGAGCATCCCTGATTGCATGACACTTGGCATTCAAGATGACCTGTGCAATGATAAGTAAGCGAGGCTGTTTAATGACTTTTTAAAAAAAAGTTAGAGCAGTGAAGTAGTCATTTATAACATAGAAGTTATTCTCATAGTTAAAGAAAGCTAAAAAAGAATCCAGTCCACATCAAACAAACCTCATTTAAATGTTTTATCTCATCCTCCTGTTCCTGTCTCATTTCATTGGCTTTTGCTAACAAGTGCTCAGCTTTTTCTTTGGCTTCCTCTTCTAAGTCATTCAGTTTGGCATTCTTCTGTCGAGCGAGGTCAAGCTGTTTCATACGGTTTTTTCTTTCTTGGGCCTCATCCTGATATGTGTTTAAACAACAAATAAGCAGTTTTGGTAAAAATTATTGTAATTATGTGTTTTGTAAAAATTATTGTAATTATGTTGTTTATAGACTTCATTGAACTTAAATAAAAATTAAGGTACTCTTCAAATTAATATGAATGGAATTGTAATAAAATTAAATAAATAATATTAAAAATAAATTATGTTTCCAAATTAAAAATTGACATTGGTTCATCAAAACTAATAACTGAAAGATAATGTCATGTAAAAAGACAGGAACAGATTTAACAATAATTTTTGAATGTCAGTTCCATGAAAATGAAATACACATTGTAGAATTATTTCATGGCATTTATTTTATTTTAATGATATAAATTCTATACAAAATTCAGGTACAAAATACTAGTGTAAAATCATAAAATAACTGTTTTTTTGTATGTATTTCTTCCCAAATACACTTTATAATTATCATTCACAGTCACAGGTTAAGTCATGTAACAACAATTTTATGTTGAGCAAGAACAGAAACTCTTTTCCTGCATACCATGGCCTGCTCTTTTTCCCTCTTCACTCTTTCAGCTTCCTCTTCCCGCTCCTCCTTTGAGAGAACTCTGGATGCTTGAAGAATACGAAAGAACTGGTCTCTTGGTATAACAGTAGATTCTCCCGATGGATCTTCAGAGGGCACACTAACAAATAGTGAGATAAAATGAAATGAATGTGCCGTTGTCCTATTGCAAGACATAGGAGCTGAATTAAAATTAAACTATATAAGTATTTATGGAATATTTAATTTAAGGAAAAGAGATTATTTGGACTACAACATGTGATAAGAACTGTATTTCATAAACTAATACTAAAACTTCATTTGTAAGATTAGAGATTAGCTTTTAACTTTTAAGTAAGCTGCAACATTTTTTGTGGAATTTTTTTTAAAATATAAAAATGGTGAGCTTACAAGTTTTTTTTTTTAATGTCAACTTAGCGAATTAAAAAAATGCATTAAAATTTTTAGGAACACTGAGCTACACTTTAAAAGAGGGTTTAAACATATGAATCATAAATAAATATAAAATTTAAGCATTTGGCTTATGGAAAACTCCATTGTGATCATTCAACTATAACACCGAGAGCAGATCTACACAAGAGGATTTGAGCCACCACCATATTTAAGATTTGATGTTGCAATAACTCTTGTTTAGCTAAATACATTCAAACATATTTATAACTTATCAACTGTGCTAGCCACTACTGCAAGGTACACATTACATACAAGAATCGGCATTCAAAATAAATGTTGTGCCTAGACCAATGGCTCTTAACTTTTTTTTCCTGAAACCTTTTTTAAAAGCATTTTAAATTCTACTTTTAATTTTATAAATAAAAAAATGTATACATATTTCAGCTGTTCCCTATGGGTATACATTTTTTAAAAATAAAGCACAACCCTCCAGTTAAGAACCCCTGTCTTGATGTAGAAAGTATGGTAATTATAGTACATTTAGTGCGAAGTTGATAAATATTTATAAACTTCCCTTAGCCCAGGGTAGATGATAAGCCTTTCAACTAACCATCCAATTATTGGTTGCAAAGATCCCTGCCCAAACTATTTACCAATAGCTAAGTGTCCAGGTGATGGTAACTTGGTCATGAGTTGAACCTGCAACTTCTCATTTACAAATCCACACAATAAAATGGTAATGCAAAAATATTATCAAAGTGAATGTTTTTAGAGATGTCCAACCATCAAAAAGGAGGTGCTAGTTTTTTTAAAATGAAGTCAGCTTACATAAGTTTTCGAATGAGGTCTTTGGTAATTACTGTGACAAGCTCCTTTTGTTGTTTTGTTTGACCGTTCTTTCGTCTGTTACTTCTCTCATGCGCCAAACGCTCAATGGCCACTCCTTCAGTGTAAGAAGGCATTTCCTGGAATATTGGGGTAAAAGGAAATAATTGCTGTATTTGAATATGAAAGAATTTAATAAATTCAACTGACATTGTAGTTATCAGTAAGAGGTTGCCGATATTTGATGTAAGCTATTCCTTGCACTTGGAACTTGATTTTATTTTACAAAACAAATAAAAAGCAGTTACCTACAATGTTCACATATAAAATTATTTCATTTATTTTTAAATTTTCTGAGTAAATAATGTAAAACGCCCACGCTTTTTTTGGTGACGCATAGTGACTAAAATATGAAATATTTATGGTGTAAAATTAAAGATAATTGGAAAGATTGCGCTATCATGTATCAGTGACTGTTTCACTACAGGAGTATGAAAAGGGTCAACAAAGACTCATCTGATTTTAATGACATCAATTTCTTGAGGCCTATCATTTACTAAAAATGGAATTTATTTACTCATACAAACCTGTGGATCCTGATATTTTTCTTTTAGCATTGCATGTCTTGCCTGTTGTGACTGTGGCTGTCCAAATAAACATTCATCAATCTGAGACTGATTGCTAACAGTTCGATATTGGCGGGTTTTCCCACGCCGAGATCCACTTGCACTTGAGCCTCCAGAAACTGACATTGCACCACTTGACTCTAATACCAAACAAATGTATAAAAATGTAATATGATACCCTACAACTTATTATAAATTTAAATAAAGTAATAAACACCCTTTGGTGAAGTTTAATTTTAATTTAATATTGAATATTGACAGTAGCCAATCTGACATATCTGTTTCTGGCTAATATTAATGACGGCTGCCACAGCGTCTTTTGGGTGTTTATTATAGTTGCAGTGAATTAGGGTTTAGG
Source organism: Lymnaea stagnalis (assembly GCA_964033795.1). Lineage (NCBI taxonomy): Eukaryota > Metazoa > Mollusca > Gastropoda > Lymnaeidae > Lymnaea > Lymnaea stagnalis. The sequence continues at coordinate 123,455 of CAXITT010000006.1, forward strand.
TTAGGTTGAGGGATCGATTTAGGGTTCAGGTTAGGCATGCGGCATAGGGATCTATTTAGGGTTCAGGTTAGGCATAGGGATCGATTTAGGGTCCAGGTTAGGCATAGGGATCGATTTAGGGATACATTCGTGAAATTCGATAAAATAGTGATAGTCATCCTTAAAATTTACCCTGTTTCTATATGAAAGTTTAGTAATATAATATTATTTACTTGATGAATCTGAGCTTTTTTTAGAGCAAAAAGTTTTCAGTAAGTAACTCAGCTTACCCAGAATTCCGAAAATCAAAACAGTGAGGACATGATAGTATGAAGTTATTAATGCCATGCAGTGAGGTGTCTTTTAAATCTTTTCATTGTTATGGCATTAGGCATGGAGCTCAATCAATCATTCAATGATTTGAGTTTAAATCATTTAGTTAAAAACATAATTTAAATGTAAACAATTCATTAGCATTTTTGCATTTAAATTCAATGTGACATGTCAGTGTCAGCTAATGAGGGAATGTTATTATTTTGCAGAATTTGTGTTGCATTTATCATTTAATTTAGTGACTAGATCATTCCCACTCCAGTAATAGTAATAGGCTATTATAGGCAAAACTATTAACTTATTTTAATTCTTAGGCTGCTTTAAATATAATTCATTTTGACTCTGTTTGACAGGCCACAGCCCATTTCTACACTACTCACAAACTCACTTCAGACTTCAGATTGGATCGCTCTGATTAACGTAATGTAGTGGTAGTGAGTAAGCTGCAACGCACAATTCTACCGTGGCCATTGATTCTTTATTTATAACTTAGTTTAAATAAAATAACTGAATAAAGTAACGTCCATACAAATGTTTAGACATTTTCACTTCATAATATAATGTTTTATTTGAAGTTAAACCATTTACCGCAAAGCCAAAGTCCAATTTAGAAGTTTTACTTGTTGAGTTCGTGAAAAACTCTTCAACACCTCACAGGACTCTTATTTCGTAGCCTTAGAAACACAAGTAATGAACATGCGCAGTGAAATAAAAGGGGGGCTATTCTCACTTATTTCCGGTTATTTATCAACATGGCTTCTACCTTTCAAAATCTGAGACATTCGTGTCTTAAGTCAATGTCACACAACCGGATTCATAAATGCATCCGTAAGTATCATTTTTGTAGCCGTTTTTATGTTAAACTCAAAATTTAGAGGGTTGAAGTGCCTTTTGCTAAATGAAGGATGTACTAAACCGTTTTCGCACAGACTTCTAGACACTTATAGTTGTAGTTCTATTTTTACTATTACTAGTAGTAGTAAAACTAGTTACTAGAGTGAAGTAGGGCGTTGAACTAATCTTTAATCTAGTCTTTAAAAGGACAAGGCAAACTAAAAAAAACCCAAAAAGTTCTCTTAAGAACACTCACAGTAGTCACAACTCGCTGACAGACACTAGCATTATATTTGTACTAATTAGTACTAAATAAAGATGGTAAAATTGAAGTCAATGAAGTTCATGTGCCATGTGCATAATATTATTTATTAGTAAATTTTGAGTTAACGGTATTGGTTTTGCCAAGAATTTTCTCACCCTAAGCGCAGTGACGTCACATTGGGAATCCCAACACTGGACTTAGGGTGAATAGATCTTCATCTATTCTTTGAAAGTCCCGAACGATGTGTGTTATAACATTCCTGTTCTTTATTGAGCATTACTACTTGCGTCATAAACTATTTGGTTTATATAAAGTATATTGAAATTAAATTTTCATTCAAAAGAAAGGAAAAAAGAAACACATCCTTGCTGATACCCCGAGACCTAACACCGGTCGAAAAAAAAAGACGCCCGCCAAAATTGTTGTATTTTGATTAGTTGAAATCGAAATACCCGTATGTTGAGACTTGGGTAACAAAATGAAGACTACTGCTTAAATTGCATTTGGAATGATCTTCTAGGAACTGGGGAGGGGTCTCCCCTCCCCTCGGAGACCCCTCCCTTTAAATACCAAAATAAGAAACATAGTAACATAGTAATTCTCTGGGGAGGGGAGACCCTCCCCAATTTAACAAAAAATATAAAATAAGAAAACAACTTGCATTATGTAAATACAAACATCGAAATCTTTTTAGTATGGCACTTTAGACGGAAATGGATCTGAGGGAACCTCCGTGACCTATATAATATATCGTGGAACACATTGTCAGCCTTACCGCTAACTCAAAACCAGCCTATTTATTATATAATAATAATATATTAATTCTGATCCAATTTCGTATCTTTTCGTATAAACTTAGGACACTGACTGTCACTGTCAACACTTATGTGAATTTCTTTGATTAAATATACTCTTGGCAGTAACAGTATTAGTTAACTAACACTAAATTGTACAGCACTAACTTTTCTTTATATTTGAATTCTACAGCCCCCAATGATTCCAAATGGTATATGGTCAGAGTAGAGTAAATAGTAAATAACATTTCCATTTTTTTTCCACCCTGCAACATGCCACATTTTTTCACATATAAGTTGGTGTGCTAAATGAAATTTTCAAACTGAAAGGCATAATCACAAATACAAAACAAGAAATGGCTAATAAGAATAGATAGCACCATGACATCATTTGCATGTTTATTTAAGTTTATTTCAGGAGTCACACCCCTATGTTTATTTTATTGTTTTCTTCGGAGGAAATGGCGGCAAAGGAATATTACAACAGGGAATCCCTTTCGCATCATATTTTACAAATGTTTTTTTAGGGGATAAAATTTATTGTTATTTTGTTAGGGTTTATACAAATTTAGTTATGTAAAATTTATTGTTAGTTAACTATTACTGCCTGGAGTTAATTTACTAAAGAATACTCACAAGTTTAAATGCCTAAATATGAAATTGGATCAGAAATAATATACACCCATGAACTGCACTTTTACCAATAAAGGTATGTATGTAACACACATTTGTCACAATCTGAGACTGTATCGGAAAGAAAGTTAATAGTCTTGTCTTACTCCTATTCAAAGATTTAGAGTCAAGTTTTAAGCCTGTGAATGTGAAGAACTATGCCATTGCTACCTCTACACAATACTTACTGAGTCTAAGTGATTAGTATTAGTCGGATGTCAGGGGTCCAAAATTTTTTTAATCATTTAAATAGGTAGCCAATCAATAATAGTAATATACATGTCAAAGGCCTATCTATCTGCTCAGAAAATATTCCGGGAGCTGCAGGTAACAGGGGCCAATTCTATGGTAGTAGTAGGCTATGGATATGGCTATACTAGTTGTTTTTTTTAAACAAGAGCCGATTCTTTACCTTTATATCCTTAAACCAAGCCGTAGCTCTTAATTTTGTAAACACTAAAAATCACAATGAATTTCACATCTGTATGGCTGTATAGCCAGGCTACAAAAAAAGTTAAAATTTCAAGTATTTAAAATGGCCTAAGTTACATTGTATTGTGTATCATCTGATACAGGTATGTTCAGCTCACAGTCGTTGACAAATACAGATGTGCGGAAAAAGAGGATTGAACTTTTTGACAAAGAAAAAGAAAGACAGGTGGGACTTGTCACCAGGGTTGAAAAGATTGAAGTCAAGCATGTTGGTATTCCGGAAGATTGCACACTCATCATGAATAAATATTTATCAACACCCTTCAACTGTGCGATGCGTACGTTTGATTCTCCTTTTTTAAATTTTTTTTGTTCTTAAATAAGTTACTCCTTTGTCTTATAATTGTTATCCACTTCAAACTGGAAGACAGTCTTGATCTACATTCCTAAAAAAATAAATTTTCTTTTTGTCACATTCCACTGGTTAACTTTGGCAAAGTCAGGTCAAATATTAGGGATGAGCATTATTTTGTCTGAAATAGAGCATTAGCTATTGATGAACATTATTTATGCACCACATATATTTTTTCCCCAAGTATGAAATCTCCAACCCTCACACATACTGATTTTCAAAGTATTACAAAAGTGGGAGCTCTATATTTAAAAAAAAATTGAAATTTCATGAGATCGGAAATCAAGATTACTGGCTTCTATCTTGTTATCCATCTGCAGGGGAACACTGGTTATTTTAATATTGGCTCAATCTCTTTGGTGATGATGATCACGGGTTGTCAAGTTCTTTGCTCTTGTTTGACGTTAAAGAATTTACACAACCAATGCATTGTAAATTACTGTAGCACAACACATAAAGTATAAAGCCAACAAGCATTTCATTTTATTTCATATGTTTCAAAATATTTATTTTTTATTGTTTGCAAGCAGTTTTTTACCTTTGACTGGAATTTTGCCACCTGGTGATTAAAATAAGCTTTGGTTATTAATGATTCAATGGGATAATAGTATTCAAAATCATCCCGACTTAGTTATCAAATGTGGAAATACTTAATGGTTTTTTATCTTTATTAGACATGCAAGAATTGTTGATGACAAGGTCAGCTCTTGCTCTGGTAAATGGTCAACCATGGGATATGCATAGACCCCTGGAGACTGATTGTGAGATTAAATTCCTTCACTTTGAAGAGGAAGACCCTAGAATAGTTAACAATGTAAGTTTGAAATGGCAGTATTCCAAGTTAAAATTAGTCTTGATTAAAATATTAGAAGTAATATGATACTAAAATTTTGGATGACAAACTAAACTTAGTCATTATTCAAACTGTCTCAGCTTTTTAATAATTGAGAGGCCTTTGTGCCTAGTTTCTTCATTTGTCACATATTTAACAACATATTTTAAGCACTGGATTAAAATTTATTATTGGTTATTATTAACAGTTAAATATATCATATGATTTCTTTTGCTTACATTTCTCCTGGTAAATAGTTTCTTTACAATTTTTATATTTGTAATATCTGAATAGCTCTTAGTAAAATAGCCAAACTTATGCATTTATCCATCATGATTTCATTGAACATTTTTTTAAAAGGCATTTTGGAGAACATGTTCCTTTGTCCTTGGACATGTCTTAGAGACAGCATTTCAAGACAAATTCTATATAGAATTGTGTAGCTTTCCATCACCCAATGGTGAGCACCAAAAATATCCTCACCTTAATTATTTTTAATTATTTAATTTATATATATATATATTATAATTATATTTTCGTGAAAATACTTTATTAAAAAATGGGATTTATTGATGATTAAGAAGGCCTGTCTTGATTTACATCTACACAAACCTTTGTCTTCATGTTATGGTGTTGTAACATTTCAATGTTCAAATTCTGTTACAGGGTTGTTGTTTTTTTACGTCACCCTCTTATCTGCTGTTTTTGTCCTCAGTGTCAAGTGGCAGCTTTGTTTATGATGCAGATTTAAAGTTGGGGGATTGGAAACCTAGCAAGGTAAAAAACTCAGCTGCAGAAAGAAATCTTTTCAAATCATTGGACGCATTTATTTTAAGCTATACCATAGTTCAGAACTTGTACCTCTGTTACGCTCCACTCCTTATGAATGACATTTTTTTAAACATTTTTTTTTATTCTGTTCAGACAGAATTGAACTGTTTAAGTAGAATTGGGTTACGGCTCAACTTTGCCGACCTTAAATTCCAAAGACTGGATGTCCCCGTTTCTGTGGCACAGGACATGTTTTCAGACAACAGGTTCAAGAGGGCACAGATACCAGCCATAGCCTCCAAGTCAAAGTCTGGCTCCACGGTCACTATGTACAGGATGGGGGACCACATTGATATTAGCGCTGGTCCTATGATAGCCAACACATCACAGATTGGCAGATATTCTATCACTGCTGTAGGTCATTTTCATTCTCATTAAGTTTATACTTTTATACTTGATAAGGTAATTTTAAAAAAAAAAATGTTCAATTGAATGACACCTTCCTTAACAAAAAAAAATCTTTAAAAAATTAATAACGTTGCTACATTTTAATGACTTTGATATTACTCAAACATTTCATTTTTAAAATTAATAATTATCTCATTTTAAAAAAAGCATCCAAATTTTTAATATTGACTTCTCTTATATAATTATTGCATGCATATTATACATTGAATATCAAGCATTATGCACATTGTTTCTAAATGCATACAAATATATTTTCATCCATCAGATCCATGATATTGAGAGTCCAAGTTTTGGGAAGCTTAGCAGAGTTCAAGGGCTGGCACTGCCAACGCAGATAATGGTATGTGGGGTGGAGGATGTGAGGAATTCCTTTTTTGTAACTAAGTGTGCCCGGGGTGGGACAACCGACACAGATAAATGGTATGGAGGGCGGAAGATGTGATGAATACATTGTTTGTAACAAAGTGTGTGCCCGGGCTGGGACTATCAACATGATGGTATGTGGGGGTGGCTGATGTGATGTGATGAATATCTTTTTGTAATTAAGGGTGCCAATGCAGATCCTTTCTGTGTCCAGTAGCATAGCAATGAGTTCATACTCGGGCATACTGTATGTCAAGTTGGCTAATAATGTAACTTAATCATGAGCTCACATTGGCCATCAGATACAGGAAATACATTTATTTAAATATAATGCTTGTTCCTAGTAAAAGAAGTGATTACTTTTATTTAAAAATTAATTACATTTAGAGTACATTTTTTTTTAAATTTAAATTTTTGACTCAAAAACATATTGATGTTTTCTTGTTACTGTCCTCCCCGTTTGTGAACAGCTCCACTCCTGGACATATGACACAATCCTCAGACCAAGAGCAGCAAAACTGGTATGTAGTAGTAGGGGTGGTAGTAGTGGTGGTTGTTGTGGTTGCTATGCTTAAATGGCACTGGAGGTCATTCTTATCTTGATGAATTTATTGTTTTATTTCATTTTACATGACTTTTTATTTTAATCTTACCTTATATTTCTGCGTATTATGCATTCCATACATATATTTATATATCTATGAAGCCCTAACTATTTGTTTAGCTAAAATGCATGCCCATGTATAATGGGATATTTTAAATCCTGTCCCACGACATGTCCTCTTTCATTTGGAACTATTTTAAAGCCCTAGCTTTAATAATATTATTTTTACCTTAAATTTTTCTCATCATACGCAGTAATATACGATCATAATATTGAAAAAGTTATTTAAAAAAAAAATGGATATATTTTGGTCAACTTGGTCATAATGTAGTGTGTTTTTTTGTGGTGTTTTTTTAAGTGGTGTTTAGGCACTTGACCATTGCTTTAATTATGTATGCGCTAAATGTAACTGTACTGAAATTCCAGCATCTTGAATGTGCACATGCGTCGTTCAATGTGTCATAGCTCCAGCTGCCACATGCTCCAAAAAAGTTTTTAAAAAGGCAGCTGGACGTATGCACCGTTGACAAACAATGCACTCAAGATGCCGAAGTTTCAGTATTGCTAGTTTTGGCTCATACTATACTTTATAGCTCATTCTGACTAAATGATTCCACGCTGTCATCGTCTTTTACTTAACCTTAGTTTACATATTTTTAATAATTGTAAAGCGCTTAGAGCTTTAACCCTTTACAGTCCAAACCTAATCAGCCTTGTCTACTCCCAGCGCCCAAGCAAAGGGACATAACTCCATTTTAAATGAAGGTTCTTTATCTATTTAATTTACAGAAAATAAACTAGAAGCAACAAAATAAAATAAAAATTACCTAAATACAAAGAAATGATTAAAGCAAAAGTTAAACCTAAAAATAGTGAAGCTTCATTAGGCCTAAGTTCTTTCAAAAGCGTATCCAAGGCTTAGATAGCCATTTTTTACAGCGAAAAAATCGCGACTTTTTAAAAAATCATAGAAAATCAGCCTCTAAACACACCGCTGTCAAACTAGTATCAAAATAAATGCCGACAACGAGGCTTTCTTCCGGTAGAACTATAAATAGTAATGCGCAATGGATTTCCGCTGTGCTAAGAATGAAAGTAAACAACCTCGAAACGGGCGGGTTTGGCCGCAACGGACTGTACGCTTAAGGAAAAAATCGGCACATTTCGGGCGCATCGGACTGTAAAGGGTTAACGTAAGCGCTATATAAAAATGCCTAAATAAATAAATAAATAAACCTGTTTTTGTTAAATGCTCTTATAGAATCCGGGTCCCCTACCAGACCTGAAGGCCCCAGAAACACACATTCAACAACAACTGCCATCCCACTGACCGTGTGAGTGGATGACCGACCGAAAGGTGTTGTTCACGGCCGGTTACAAATATCAGGATGCATGCAGAGGAATAGCTAATGAGCGCTTGCTTGTGTTCAGTTGCAACCGGCGTTGTGATGAATTGGGTGAATGTGTTCAGCTTCTGTACATTGGAAGTGGTCAAGTGGCAGCAACACTTGGCAGACCATTAGTTAATGAGTGCTTGTATGTGTTCAGTTCCAACTGGCGTTGTGATAGATTGGTGAATAAGTTTAGTAGCTTGTGTACCTTAAAAGAGTGGATGTGGTCAAATGGCAGACCAGGTAGGAAAGAAGGACAGAACTAGCTATATTAATCTCAAGCTCTGTCGATAACACAGCATTCTTTTATTCAGTATGCTCTCAGTGAACACCAAAAGAAATAAAAAATTTATACCTCCGGTTTTGAAAATGGATAGTTTGTTATATTAAAGTGAATGTCTGTGTGTACAGCTTTATTAAAGGTGTAGAGGGTGGTTGTCAGTCTTAAGTAGGTCAGATCACAATGGTGCTTGTCAGGCTTAAGTCGAACAGATCACAATGGTGTTTGTCAGGCTTAAGTAGGACAGATGACAATGGTGTTTGTCAGGCTTAAATAGGACAGATGACAATGGTGTTTATCAGACTAAGTAGGACAGATCACAATGATGTTTGTCATGCTTAAGTAGGTCAGATCACAATGGTGTTTATCAGACTTAAGTAGGACAGATCACAATGGTGTTTATCAGACTTAAGTAGGACAGAACACAATGGTGGTTGTCAGGCTTAAGTAGGACAGATCACAATGGTGTTTGTTAGGCTACCTAGCAATATTAAATGGTTCATCCATTGGGATTGCTTCTTTTGTCATTCATAGGGTTGTCTAATGTAAGCGGACTTCAAGTGCACCACTGTTGGGGTGTGTCCATTGCACCACTTTAGGAGTGTATACAATGCACCGCTGTAAGGGTGTGTCCAGTGCACTGCTTTAAGTTTTACTGCTTTGTTGTTTTGAATGAAAGATTTGAAGTATGCCATGCCTTTGCTGCAGTTGTAGATTTGTTGATACATTTAGTATTGGTGATACGATTCTGAACATGTGGTTTGTTTAAAAAAAAACATAAATATTGGTACACATTAAAATGTGTCTTTTTTTTACAATAAAATAAAAAAAATTTACCACCAGTCAACTGAGCAATTGTTTAAAAGATATGTTTGTTTTTTTTTCTATTATGAATTCACATTGTAGGTGTAGAGTTTTATACTCATTGTAACCTACTTCGGGATAAATATAATGTAAGGTGATAGTGTTTCACTCCATACATGATATGTGACAGTCCCTCGTTTTCAACTCAACAACACACATCATCACTTCCCTACACAATCGATACATGATATGTGACAGTCCCTCGTTTTCAACTCAACAACACACATCATCACTTCCCTACACAATCGATGCATGATATGTGACAGTCCCTCGTTTTCAACTCAACAACACACATCATCACTTCCCTGCACAATCGATGCATGATATGTGACAGTCCCTCGTTTTCAACTCAACAACACACATCATCACTTCCCTACACAATCGATGCATGATATGTGACAGTCCCTCGTTTTCAACTCAACAACACACATCATCACTTCCCTACGCAATCGATGCATGATATGTGACAGTCCCTCGTTTTCAACTCAACAACACACATCATCACTTCCCTACACAATCGATGCATGATATGTGACAGTCCCTCGTTTTCAACTCAACAACACACATCATCACTTCCCTACACAATCGATGCATGATATGTGACAGTCCCTCGTTTTCAACTCAACAACACACATCATCACTTCCCTACACAATCGATGCATGATATGTGACAGTCCCTCGTTTTCAACTCAACAACACACATCATCACTTCCCTACACAATCGATGCATGATATGTGACAGTCCCTCGTTTTCAACTCAACAACACACATCATCACTTCCCTACACAATCGAATGCCCACACTGTGATAAGTTTGATTCGAGCTATAAGTTTGATTCAGATTAAACGATTGGCTTTCTTATGAACTTAATTCCAATGCTCTGGGCTCACCAAATAACCCATTCAGTAAAGAAATGTACACAGTATTGTCGCGTACATTAGGTAAGTCTTATACACAGTTTTACGTATCCGGCACCCGCGGTGCGTCTTGTATTTGGGTGCGTCTTATGTAACATTATTTACACTAATCTTCAAAAAACCCGCGGCAATGAAGCCTTGTTGACATCAGAGGGGTGATGAAACATTGGACACATTTTTATTTATGGCAAAAGAAAGGAAACCACTGGATATCAATTGTTCAGAGCGGCAGGTGGCCAGGCCGCGTGCGTCTTATGTCATTTTTGTTGACACAAATCGTCAAGACCCACGTCTTATATTTATATATGTGTGTGGTGTGAATCGTGGAGTGCTTCCTAAACGACTTTTTCCTAATGAACTACTTCCTGATCAGCGAATGTGGTATTGAGAGTATACTACAAATACTTCTAAATGTTTGAAAGAAAGTATGGTTCAATAATGAGTTCAACAGTGCGCAAAATATAATTCCCGATAACATCGCTAAGTTTTTTTTTTAACATATAGCGCAACTACATTTGGCGCGTAATATTTTCTTTTCGGAGAATGAAATCGTCTCAATTTAAGTAAGGTGTAAAAAATATTCGGTTTAATTGAAAGTGGTTGGGACATCAGAATGTTGAGATTAAATTTTAATATAGTTCTTGGGCGTGAAATAAAAAGTGTGCAGTGACGTATCATGGAGGGCAGGGGTGTAGCTAAAACTGGGATTCTTAAATGTGCGTTGCTTGAGTTCATGTTCTGTCAAGTAACTTTAGTAGATGGGAAGTTCACGCATTGCTGTCGCCAATGTTTGGCGGGCTATATCTAGTAGATGGGAAGTTCACGCATTGCTGTCGCCAATGTTTGGCGGGCTATATCTAGTAGATGGGAAGTTCACGTATTGCTGTCGCCAATGTTTGGCAGGCTATATCTAGTAGATGGGAAGTTCACGCATTGCTGTCGCCAATGTTTGGCGGGCTATATCTAGTAGATGGGAAGTTCACGCATTGCTTTCGCCAATGTTTGGCGGGCTATATCTAGTAGATGGGAAGTTTACGCATTGCTGTCGCCAATGTTTGGCGGGCTATATCTAGTAGACGGGAAGTTCACGCATTGCTGTCGCCAATGTTTGGCGGGCTATATCTAGTAGATGGGAAGTTCACGCATTGCTGTCGCCAATGTTTGGCGGGCTATACCTAGTGTAAAATATTTTTTTACACAAATCGTCAAACCCCGCGTCTTATAATTAGGTGCGTTTTGTATGCGCGAAAATACGGTAATACATCGAATGGCATTATCCATATAATATGTTTAAATGCTTTAAAAGATAATAATAATTTATAAAAATTGAACATTTCCTTCGTTCTTCTAATTAATTGCTCTTGGGTCACAGAAACAGAACATATAATAACTGGACAGAACATCTGATTACCTGGCAGAGCTCCTAATAACGGACATAACATCTAATTCCAAAGCCATCAGGCATCAAACGGTTCTTTCAATAGCTGTAAACAACATGACGAGTCTGCATCAAATGTTTATTTCTCTCTTTGATTTTGGGATGAATGACCGGGCCGTCACACTTTTCCCCCCACACACCGTTTGCCCCACACACCGTTAGCCCTGGACATAGTGCACGCTACTAACTACCGGTACTACGAGATGCTACCATCGCAAAGTTTAATCTTTTTGGTGTATAAACCTTAGTAATACTTAGAAGAACCACCGGTTCGATTTCATCAATTTAAAAAAAAAAATTTTTTTTTTGGAAAGCACCAATTTTTGCACTGAAATTAGTGTGTAATGAAATGAATCAAAATCTGATTATTAACTATAACTATAAGGGCTTCGAAATGAAAAAAAACCACCAACAAACAACAATGTTCTTAACTATATGCGGGCCACTTTGACGCGGTTAAGAATAAATCAACTTTATTTGAAGTGTGTTCTGAGATCGTACTAATTACATAGCAACCCTATCAGTCACAGGCGCTTTAAAACATTTTGTTTGTTTCGATACCCCAATGATTTTAATTGATGCATTAAAAAAAAAAAAAAATACATTCTGAAGCATCACTCTTTAACATTTCTCAGAAACATGACTCTGAAATTTATGACTTCTTGAATGGGGCTGAATTTTGTGCATCTATCTTAAGCTGAGCGGGATATGGTCCTAAATGGTTGCCAAACAACCTTTGAAAACAAGATCAAGTTTTTGATCTATGATGGGTCGAGGCGGAACATTGTGTTGAAAACAGACTTGAACTTTGAACTCATCTTATAATAGACCACGATGTTGACACACGAGTTGAGGGACTCGGCTATGAAGCAATAAGAGAAACAGACCATGAAGATATTCCGATATTTCCCGTCTATGTTGAACTCTGGCTCGCGCGCCATCCAGAAGAAGACAACCGCGTTGGGAAAATAAGAGGCGATGAACAGACCGGATATGACGTTAACGAGTTTCATGACCTGCTTCTCCTTTCCGGTCACGTGATCTGACTTGGTCGTAGACTGTTGACGCCATTTTGCTTTTGAGCTGAGCTTCACCGTTAGAACGACGGTGCATACGACGACCGACACATACGCGGATATGGGGAGGAAGATGTCATTAACGACAAATGCAATACTGTCGACTTCCTTCCGGTTGGCAGTGACGCCTATCCCCACGAGCGTCTTATTTTTACCCGGGAAGAACTTCCAGACAAGCGTCGTCGTTATGAAGCTCGCGGAGAGAGCGGCGGCGATGAAGACAAAGATGAAAATGAGGATGTAGACGGTTCTAATCGGGGTTAGAATAAGCTTCACCTTTAAAGGCATGGCGATGCACAGACATCTCTCGAAGGTGATGAAAGCCGTTACCCAGGCAACGACGCGCACCGTGTACATCCGGGGCCACCCTCCGGCCAGGTAGGCCACCTCGAAAGCTTCGAATGGGATGTCGGCCGTCTGCATCCAGGGACTGATGCAGATGTTGAAGAACTGCAGAGCGACGAGGCTGCCGAGGTCGGCCACCGACAGGCTCAAGAGACTGATGTTGATCACCTCGGCGAACCCCATCTTGATGAACACGGCGATGTTGATAAAGTTGGTGACCATTCCGCAGACATTTATGACACTGCTGATGACGCAGTACTGGACGATGATGACGACGCCAAGGGTCGCGTCATCAACCAGTGGGTTGAATTCGTGGTTGTCCACGTCACCCTCACAGTTTGTCATGTCTTCGTGCGTTTCTCGACTGCTGCCATTTAAATGACACATTCTCTTCTCCTTGTCACTTGCTGACATTTAAATGACACATTCTCTTCTCCTTGTCACTTGCTGACATTTAAATGACACATTCTCTTCTCCTTGTCACTTGCTGACATTTAAATGACACATAATCTTCTCCTTGTCACTTGCTGACATTTAAATGACACATTCTCTTCTCCTTGTCACTTGCTGACATTTAAATGACACATTCTCTTCTCCTTGTCACTTGCTGACATTTAAATGACACATTCTCTTCTCCTTGTCACATGCTGACATTTAAATGACACATTCTCTTCTCCTTGTCACTTGCTGACATTTAAATGACACATTCTCTTCTCCTTGTCACTGTTCACCTGCAGTAAAAACAGCCAGTACGACGTACACTGAGAGAAAGCTGTTCAAATTCGAACATTCAGGCAGTTATAGAAAACTCTGTCAGGAAAATTACTTTCTTTTCTCAGTGTTTGTTTTAGCTTAAACGTAAGAATAGCCTTCCAGGCTTAGTGGTTCTTATCCTTTTGGGCTAAGCCTCACATGGAAATAGTACAAAACTTTTACGGGAGTTGCCGTGAAATAAATACAAACAACTTTTGAAAAAAAAATGCAGCACTAAAGGTTTAAAAAAATTACTTTACCTGTGTTTTTGGGCAGCGATAAAAGATTCAGAGAACCCTCTCACTAGTTATATGGGTAAGCCAGTACATTCCTGCTCAACTGTTTTACTATCGACCAGAATTGAAAAACTGACAGGTCTCGTAAAGGACTCATTTCCATATCAGCTGCACGAGTGGTTTAATTGATGATGCGTTAATTAAATCTGTCGAAACACGTCAGACGTGATGGATTCGCACTTGCTCCACCAGGTCGATGAACGGTCCCCCAACAGACCTTGCCTGGTCAATTCACGTTTTAAAACGAATAATTCAAAAGTTCATGATTTTAATAATTATGCAATCAAATTAATTCGATGATTGCTGGTTAAATCACTTATAAAAAAAAATATTAAAATAATGTTCTCCTGGGATAACATATATGTGATTGTTTTTTTGTGTTGAATTTGAAAAGTGAATAAAAGTTATAGCTTTTCCAAGACCACAGCAAGATAGGTAAAATACTTGTATATATTGTGTTAGGATAATTTCGTTTATTCCAAAGGAGGTAACGCGCGCTCCTTCCACCTACCAGTAATGACACATCAGAAAACAGTCTAGTTTTAATCAGCAATAGACACTTTTAGACCGTGATGGTCCTACTGAGTTTTATAGTTCACGGAGTGTGCCACGTCTATGAACGGCACACTGTTCATTTATTTAAATAAGGGCAGCACTTTTCACACACCACTATTCTTGATAATATTAGTGTAAAAAAGCCATACTATTACTATTTCTGCTAGATACTGCGTTCACTCCTCTCTTCTCCTACTCCAGCTGCACCTGTAACTGGGATGCATACCATCGTCTTCCATCTTAAGATTAAGAAGCCAGCATTCAAATTCCTGCTACGCCGGAGGCAAGGTCAGAACCGGTCGACCTATGAGTTCTACAACTGCTGTTATTGAATCTACTTGCGTGGCCTGCTCTCTGCAGCTCATTGTAAGTTCTACAACTGCTGTTATTGAATCTACTTGCGTGGCCTGCTCTCTGCAGCTCATTGTAAGTTCTACAACTGCTGTTATTGAATCTACTTGCGTGGCCTGCTCTCTGCAGCTCATTGTAAGTTCTACAACTGCTGTTATTGAATCTACTTGCGTGGCCTGCTCTCTGCAGCTCATTGTAAGTTCTACAACTGCTGTTATTGAATCTACTTGCGTGGCCTGCTCTCTGCAGCTCATTGTAAGTTCTACAACTGCTGTTATTGAATCTACTTGCGTGGCCTGCTCTCTGCAGCTCATTGTAAGTTCTACAACTGCTGTTATTGAATCTACTTGCGTGGCCTGCTCTCTGCAGCTCATTGTAAGTTCTACAACTGCTGTTATTGAATCTACTTGCGTGGCCTGCTCTCTGCAGCTCATTGTAAGTTCTACAACTGCTGTTATTTAATCTACTTGCGTGGCCTGCTCTCTGCAGCTCATTGTAAGTTCTACAACTGCTGTTATTTAATCTACTTGCGTGGCCTGCTCTCTGCAGCTCATTGTAAGTTCTACAACTGCTGTTATTTAATCTACTTGCGTGGCCTGCTCTCTGCAGCTCATTGTAAGTTCTACAACTGCTGTTATTTAATCTACTTGCGTGGCCTGCTCTCTGGAGCTCATTGTAAGTTCTACAACTGCTGTTATTTAATTTTCTCGGGTATCCAACTCTCTGGAGCTCATTGTAAGTTCTACAACTGCTTTTATTTAATCTACTTGCGTGGCCTGCTCTCTGCAGCTCATTGTAAGTTCTGCAACTGCTGTTATTTAATTTTCTCGGGTATCCAACTCTCTGCAGCTCATTGTAAGTTCTACAACTGCTTTTATTTAATCTACTTGCGTGGCCTGCTCTCTGGAGCTCATTGTAAGTTCTACAACTGCTGTTATTTAATTTTCTCGGGTATCCAACTCTCTGGAGCTCATTGTAAGTTCTACAACTGCTTTTATTTAATCTACTTGCGTGGCCTGCTCTCTGCAGCTCATTGTAAGTTCTGCAACTGCTGTTATTTAATTTTCTCGGGTATCCAACTCTCTGCAGCTCATTGTAAGTTCTACAACTGCTTTTATTTAATCTACTTGCGTGGCCTGCTCTCTGGAGCTCATTGTAAGTTCTACAACTGCTGTTATTTAATTTTCTCGGGTATCCAACTCTCTGGAGCTCATTGTAAGTTCTACAACTGCTTTTATTTAATCTACTTGCGTGGCCTGCTCTCTGGAGCTCATTGTAAGTTCTACAACTGCTTTTATTTAATCTACTTGCGTGGCCTGCTCTCTGGACTCCATTTCAAACTTTCAAAATTATTACAAATCTTCCTCTGCACCGATAAATCAGGTGCTACTATTTATCTTAATTAATAACAAACAACAAGCCGCACATGGAAAAGTGCAATTAAAACTAATTGGTTTAAAGACTGTGTTGCCTGATTGAGACGCTTGCAGTTCATTGACGATGTCGTTGTGTACACGAATTAATGGCACCAATTTTTTAAAAATTGACATAGCTCTATCAATATTTACACCTTCTCCCAGACTGTGATTTACGATTTAGCTACAATCTTAACCCTTATAAAAATAGAAAGAAATACAGATCTACGTCTGTTTAGGTCGATGAGATTCATCATCAAAATGTTTTTGTTGGAGTTTTGTTGGGCGCTCAAGATTGTTATTTCATAAAAATTAAAAAAAAAGTAATTGGATGGAAACCTTTTGGTAAATACCTTTTAAAAAAATTTAAATTACTGCAGTCGCGAATAGCTCAGTGTATTGAATACCACGTGACCCAAAGGGCTACCAGTGGTCTGAATACTACACAATTAAACATGTATACATTTTAAAAATTAAAAAAAAAAAAAAAAAAAAAAATAATAATAATAAAAAAATACGGTGATGATCGCCGTTAGTCTCGCAGTTGTTGGTCCTTACCTTGTTAGTTGAAGATGGTTTTTCAAAATTAATTTTTATTATTATTATCACTTTATTTATTTATTTTTTTGAGGGGTGGGGGTGTTAGTCTCTGAGTGGAAAGCGTTGTTTAGGTGTTTGTATGTGGGGGAGGGGGGTTAGACACCTCACTCAGACTTTCCATCCATCTCTGTGGCGCAACAGCTCACGCAGGGGTTTGGCCTGCCTCACCACATCCTTCCACCCAGACTTAATTGATGCTTGGATTCCCAGCTGCTGTAGATCCCTCTCCACATCACCCATCCATCCATCTGAGCCTAGGTCCGCCTTTGAGCCGTTTTTCTATGGGGTTTTGGTGGTGCACCTTCTTCACTCCTCTGTCACTTGGAATTCTTTTATAAATGTCGTTTCGAGGAGCTTTTCGAAATTGAGACGTTTAAATACTCTTTGCCATCTACAATATGAAATAGTCGAGTCTTTCTGGTCTTGACAATTTTTGTCAATTGAAATGTTAACGGAATAAGATGAAGAATGCACCTTTGATGAAGTGGTTGACAGATTCGCATCTAGGAAAGTAAAGTTTTAACTGCTTTTTTAAGAACAATTAAAAAAAAGAGTAAATATGTTACCTCAAATCTATGTTCTCTAAATTACGTCCTTTTTTGCTATAGGAATTAAAATTATTGTAAAAAAAATTAAAAAAATTCTTGTATGATCTAGTTAAGAATAAATAAGGATCTGGGGCGCTGGGATTTCAGAAAAATTGTGTGTGTGGGGAGGGGGGAGAGGGTCGACACCATGAATTTACTACACCTAGCCACATTAAACCTAGTGATGCCTCTGACCTGCATTGAAAGACGTTACGGTGTAAGACATCATAGTCAACTCTGACAAAGTAATGCTATCAAGAGATGTTGCGAACGCCAAAAATGATGACGCAATTTTACCTTGAAGGAAAAAGATCACAAAGAGTTACTTTTTGATGTGAACTGGTGATTTTATTTCCCACACACCTGTCATTACAATAAAATATTATGATCAAACAGTAAGTATAGAAAAGAAAATGACATTTTTGTTTGTGTTTATCAATTCTATGTGTATTATTCTGTATTTCATTTTAAAAGGGCAAAGTCACAAAAGTCTATAATCAACATTTCTAAGGACTTGCACATAAAATTACAGCTAATAAAAAGTTTTTCTGTGATTTTTTGTCCTAGCAAAATTTGTAAATTTTTCCTGAAACTTTTTTCGTCCGAACTCCTAAATAATACAGTGATGAAGGATTTTTTTCTTGAATTCTCTGTGAAAGACTTTATTTAATGCATCATATGTGCTATTCCAACACTTTCTTGCAAGTAACTTTTTTTTTTTTTTTTTTTTTTGTTTCATTAAAAGAAAGTTTTTACAATCAACTTTTAACAAGGTGGAATTTTTCTTATTGTTTAAACTCATCAACATCTCCGACACTTTTGTTCTAAGAAAATCATTTGTGCTATTCCAACACTTTCTTGCAAGTAACTTTTTTTTTTTTTTTTGTTTTTGTTTCATTAAAAGAAAGTTTTTACAATCAACTTTTAACAAGGTGGAATTTTTCTTATTGTTTAAACTCATCAACATCTCCGACACTTTTGTTCTAAGAAACTTCAGATAAACTTTACAAAGCTTCACGGGAACTCGGTAAAAGTTCTGATGTTTATAATAATTGACTTTATAGAAATAGCAGAAGACTCGGGCCAAAAATCTAACATCTACCAAAATTTGAACTCTTCAATTTTCTGGGAAAAACACAATAATAAATTTAAAAGATTTACGTGTTTGAAGCCTCTTACCACCTCTTCCATTAATAATAGAGTTTATATGACTAAGTGCTTCAGTGATAGTACCGGTACTGTAGTTTCCCAAAATAGCCTAAGTGCTTCAGTGATAGCACTGTATATTTCCAAAATAGCCTCCGCAGCTTTTGCACGTGTATCCCACCTAGTTTGAGAGAAATTTAGAAATTTTGAATGAGGTTGCAAAGGTGATTTTAAAACTACCGATCACTCTAAGGAGGATACTAATAATAATCATAAAGTTTATTTTAAAATCACGCTTCATCCCCAAAGGCTCGGAGCGCGCTACAGTCAACCATATTAAAAGGGAAATGAAACAGTCAATATTTTACCACATTGAAATACAAAACTCAACATTACAAAAACTACATACGAGCATACCCATTCTAAGTCTTTCATACCCTGAACCTATAAACAACACAAGCCAATTTACATCTAGGAGATAATAGCTAGCTGGAAAAGAGGGTAGACAACAACACCCCAGCAGGTGTTTGCGAAACAGATGTGTTTTCAAAACGGTTTTGAAGGACACCAGTGTCTGGCTGTTTCTGAGAGGGACAGGAAGGGTGTTCCAAATTGTTGGGCCAGCAAATGCGAAAGTGCGCCTTCCGTAGGTCTCAAGGCGAACGCGTGGTATCGAGAGTTTGCCACTATCAGATGAGCGGAGTGGTCTAGCGGGTACATAAGGCGCGATGAGCGCTTTGAGATAAGACGGCGCCAGGTCATGCAAGCAGTGGTACTCTATGCGAGCGCGGACAGGTAACCAATGCAAGAAATCAAAGGTTTCACCGATCAAACATCAACCCAACAGTCCGTTTTATTTAGTTAGTGTACAGCGCATGGATTACATTCTGCATAATTTGGTTTTCAATATTTTTTTAAGCATACCACTGTACATACAAACCCCGTTGAGAGTATAGTCATATGACTGCATCCTCTGCTTTTTTAAAAAAGTCAATTTTTATTGATCTTAATTTTAGAAATGAAATAATTGAACACTGGATCAGCCATGTTTTCCTCAGAAGGATATTCAAATAAATATTTCTTTTGATAGATCTGCATTGTGAATTACAGTAACTAACTTTAATCAGTTGGTGCGATGAAATCTTTCTTCAAAAACGAAATAAATGGTTGTCGATTTCCGGAAGGGGAATAACCCAATTGTATATCTCACAATAAAAAAATCACTGTAGTATAGAGCAAGTAGGGACATAAAAGTATCTAGATGTCACCATTAATAATAAGCTGACATTACATGTAATAACTCATGGGCTGCTTTCAAGTTGTGTAAATGAAATATAAGAACAAGGTACCAGGTATGCTAAAATCCCCGTACCCCAGACTCTCCTTCCTGTAATCCTACTTCCGGCAACTACGTAGAAGACCTCCATATTTTTTTTTTACTGTGCTCTGTTACTTGTTCTACTTCTAGTTTGTTTTGTTTGCTGATGAAGGCTCTAAGCCAGGGGTCTCAAACTCGCGGCCCACGGGCCATTTGCGGCCCGCAAAATGACAGCAAAGTTTACTGTAATGCGGCCCGCGAGTTTTCCGCATTCTCATATGTATAATGTGACCCTCCGCGACGGTTTCAGTCTAATCTCATCGACTGGTCTAATTCTGATTTTTATTTCGATTTGTATAAATTTGGACGTTGATTATAATGGTAAAAACCGTTTCAAAATCGGACTAAAAGTTTTTATTTTGTAGCATTTTATGAGACAAACATGGCGGCCATAGTGCGGTTTGGAGAAAAGTTTAACATGTCAGTTAGAGGGTAATGCACAACCATAATTGTGTATATCGTAGCGTTCTGACCCCTATTAAAATTGCCCCTACTGTTAACAAGTTAGGGAAATTCCGAGCCTGCCAGCTTGGTTCCATTTCAAAATAGGGATTAGTAAAAAAAGGCCTTTTCTGCGGAAAAAAAAATATTAAAAAATCAAAATTCATTCTCCCTTCAATAGCATCTTCCTTCGCATCAATAATTCATAAATATTGCCTGCTCCTGTCGACTGTTTGAACACATTTCAGCATTTTAAGCCCTCGTGGAGAAGAATGAGGTGGTTTTCCCTGTACTAAGTGATCCCAAATGGCTCATGGACTTGGCTATTCTTGTTGACATTACACAGGAGTTGAATTTACTCAACAAGAAGTTACAAGACTTGTCAGTGTTGCCTATGACAATGTCAAGGCATTCGGCACAAAACTTGTGTTATAGTTCTTAGAGAAACCTCTGCCATTTCCCAACATAAAACATACGCATGGATTCGGCAACACCGTACAGTAGTGAGCATATTGATGGCATTGCAAAGCTACAGGAAGAATTTTATCACAAAAACTTTAAAACACAAAGAGCCACTTTTCAACCTTCTGCTGATCCTTTATAGTGGAAGATGCGCCCCACCTCCCCACTTGCGCTTCAAATGAAGCTGATTGATCTTCAGTGCCATTCTAAGTTCAGGGAGTGAATCGAGTAACATACAAGCATGGACAATTTATGAGAGCATCGCCCTTCACCTTCACTGAGGTTTACTGGTTGCTCAAGCGGATCATGTGCCTTTTTGGGAGTAACTATCTGTGTGAAAAGCTCTTTTCCCACTATGAAGTTTACCAAGTCAAAGTTCAGGGCCAAAGTTATTGATGAGCATCTCCAAGCTATACTGAGGGTCTCCAAGCTATACTGAGGGTCTCCAAGCTATACTGAGGGTCTCCAAGCTATACTGAGGGTCTCCAAGCTATACTGAGGGTCTCCAAGCTATACTGAGGGTCTCCAAGCTATACTGAGGGTCTTCAAGCTATACTGAGGGTCTCCAAGCTATACTGAGGGTCTCCAAGTTATACTGAGGGTCTTCAAGCTATACTGAGGGTCTCCAAGCTATACTTAGGGTCTCCAAGCTATACTGAGGGTCTCCAAGCTGTACTGAGGGTCTCAGTGGCTTCCTCGCTCAAGCCAAATGTAGCGTGAGACGAAGCGCTGCCAGGTCTCTGGCAACAAGGCGTAAGAGGAAGTGAAGCCTAGTTCTCGATAACCCTTAATGTTTTCATTTGTTATTAATCAAAGTTGAGCAGATAGTTAACGTTGTACGTTATTAAATTTGTTAACGATTTTTTATGTGGAATACTTGATGCGGCCCAGTCTCACTCAGATTCTACCTCTTGCGGCCCCCAGATGATTTGCGTTTAAGACCCCTGCTCTAAACAGAAACGTCCACATCTTTTGTCCTGTCTATTGCTTCAAGTTTAGCATCCCATTTTCTTATATGACATTAAATGTTCATGGCCAAATTCTTAATAAAAAAGACAACCAAAGACTTTTATATCTTTAAAATTTTATAATTTCGACGTAAACAAAAAAATTATTAACTTATTCTACAGTGCACATGGCTTCTCCTTTCAAATTACTATGTGCATGATCATCATTCTGGCTGAACCTGCGAATATCATCCTTATTTTAAATAGCCCCACTTTTGGTTCGGTCACGGGTTTGTGCTATTCACGGGTTTTACTGTATTACCGGTATGAAAAAATGAGCTTTGACACTAAAAATGCCATTCAAGAACAAACAGCTTTAATAATGGTTGTTTTTTCAGTATTCTTATTTTCCCATATCTGTTTTTATAAAAGTGCAATTACCCTAGACGAGGCCTGCACAACTCAAAATGTAAGGCGGGTCGTAATACTTTATGAAAAACTTGTGCGGGCTGAAAGAAAATAGGACAGGACTTATGCGGGCCAAAAGAAAATAGGACAGGGAGGAAAGCTATTACGAAAATAATAGGAATAAAGAATATTTCGTCACTTCGCGGGCTGCAAAGTGGTTGCTGGCGGGCCGTATGTTGTGCAGGCCGCGACCCTAGACCAAAGAATAGAGGCTGAAGTTTCAAAGGCATGACAGGACTGATCAAATAATGAAGCATACAGTAGCAATTTTAATTCAGAATACAATCAGTTAGAAACGTTTATTTTGCATTCTGATTTGCTAATAAAGAAAATAAGCAAGATGACCTGAAAGATATATATGAATAATATTTACATTTTTGAGAATTTACAATTTAAAAAAAATAAAATTAAATCCAACCTCCTTCCTGGTTTCAAATTTATGTTGGAATAGTGTACACGTGTCCCATGCCTTTTATAAGGTAAGCTTCAAATTTATGAAGAAATAGTGTTCCCGACCCAAGCCCTTCTTCTTCTTATATTTGAGGGACCCATGATAAATTTATTGATCATTCTGACTCTTGGTTTAAATTCAGAGTTTGCCCTTCATTAGGTAACTGCCAATTTATGCTGAAATAGTGTACACACGTTCTATGCCTTTTATAAGGTAAGCTTCAAATATATGGTGAAATATGGAAATCTTATCCCATACCCTTTACACACAAGATTACTGAGACATATCACTCTATTGTAAGGTTGAAATTATGATACTATTATTTTCCCTTTACTAGATCAAATCGTGGAAAACCACAAGAAACATCTAACTTGACGTTACAGTGGCAGATATTATGGTGTTTATGAACATTGTTATACAAATTTATGGCAAGACTTTATCACTGTAACTATTACATGGTGGTCAAAACAAAAGCTTTTTATTTATTTACATGTCAGATGTACAATATACACTAATATCTCGGGTTGAACTTCATCATTATCATTTCATGAAGTGATTCACATCTATTTCCATCAGCTATATCTATTGAAAAAACGCAAACTACAATGGTACGGCCACGTAACAAGGAAACGAGGGCTTGCCAAAGAAATATTGCCGGGCACCACAAGAGGAGGGGGAAGAAGTGGAAGACAAAGAAAAAGATGGGAGGATAACATCAAAGAGTGGACAGAACTAACACTGGGCGATGCTGTGCGTTGTGCAGAAGACAGAGACGAATGGAGGAGGATAGTTCACATGTCATCTGTGGCGCCCCAACGGTCCAAGGACTAAGGGACATGATGATGATAATATCTATTAAATAAGTGTTTTCAATAAACATGTAAGTATGTACACCAATTAAGTGTTTTTAAGCTAATATTAAAGAAAACTCACTATTTACTTGTTGCAAGTGATCTGAACAACTTCAGAATTTATGCACAGAGAAATGATTTAGTTTAAGTCTGACTAAAAACCAACAGCCTCAAGCAAATTTTTTAGGGCAAAATTTTTTCTTTTAATTAAGGAGAATTTATTCAATTAAAGGAAATATCTTTTTGCAAATATTTTGTTATTTCCCTTACTTGCAACATGTGGATGGCGTGAGTGATGTTAACCCTTCATGTAGGAAAAGAATATAAAAGTTTGTTTTAATTTTTTACAAAGCTGATGAATTTAAAATACATTCACAAAAGATAATGACATCAAGTTTTCTGTAAAATAAAAATTAATTAATAAAATTAAAAACATTCGTCACATAACTTTCATATTAAATATGTTGTCTGGATTTCTTTACCATGTTACTTAATATCAAGTTACAAAGAAAAGGTAATTACATTGCAAAATAAAAAAACTTTTTACACTTACAGATATGAAAGATATGTATCAAATAAAAATAATAACAAGGCAGAATATATATAAAAAATCAAACAAAGTTTTATACATTTACAATGTGAGATAAAAACCTTTAAAATGAATATGTAATTTACCATAATTACACAGTTCTGTCTGTGACCGTATAGTACTAACACCACGTTAAATAGCTTATCTGTTCACTTTGGTAAAAAGATACTGAGTCCTGATTATTATTATTTTTTTTTTTTGGTATTTATATATTGAAACGCTACACCTTTAAAACTCCCTTTCATCTTTTAGGTTGACATGACTTTATAACAAACTGAAAAAAAATTAAAAGTATGCTTTCTGCTGGAACACCAATCAAGGACAGTTAGCCACGGACATCCCTGAGAGCTTGCACTTTGAAGAGCTTTGAGACAGTTTCCTCAGTGATGATCCCATTTCTTGAATTGGCAATCTGCTCAAGAAAAATAATAATAAATTATGTAATTTTAACGAAATGACTGTTTTACTACTAACTCTTTTCTAATTCTACACTTTGCATTATGAAAAAGAAAATTAAATCCAAATACCTAAATAACCAAACAATCAAATTGATAGATATAAGCCAGACCAATGTTAAAATTTAAGCCTACTTTTAAGAAATCCTCTAACACTAAGATTAATACACAGACATATTTTAAACCATTGCTTCATATCTTATTCATAACAAGTGCTTTAAAATCTTAAGATTTTAAGCTTAAAACATTGCCAGTGAAACTAATGAGAGTAAAAACAAGGTAAATTTTGTTAGAATAATAAACTGTTAACTTATTAAATACATTTTATAACTTAAATTGCTTAACATAAAAAAAAGACAAACCACAATCTAGTTTTATGTAAAAGCTGTACACCAGACAAAAAGGTAGTGCTCTCCCCTGCAGCAATACATTTATTTTTTATAGGAATCGAACTTTGCTGCACATAACAGATTGTAACTATTGTTTTGTTGGGGGGGGGGGGGGGGGGGGGGGGGTGTTGGGGGGACGACGACTCTCATATTAATAGATTATGGAATGAGGATGCCAACCCCCCCCCCCCCATGACAAACAGAGACATTAACCAAGTTTACAACTAACCTCACTGGCCAAATCTGAAAATTCTGATAGTTTTCTATACAAGTTGTTGTCCATGTTTCTGAAATAATATAACATGGCATGTTGCATTTAGACTGCATTAAAAAGTAAAAAGTTATTTTAATGTAAAAATTTACAATGGCATTAGCGAAAAAAAAATTAATGTATAAATTCACACTTCCAAAGGGGGGAGGGGGGCACGACTTTGTGATGATGTATTGTTAAGGTGTCTAAAATTTGTGAAAGATTTGTGATGTCATTTATGGTTGACCCCCTAATATTTTCACTTCAGTGATAATTTTTTAATAAAAAAAATATTTTTAGGTTGGGTAAAAGAATCAAGAACCCTATGTTTATTGAATTTAAAAAAAAATATATTTTGTTTTTTTATATATAAAGACTAAAACATTAAATAAGCGGAAAGCCTTGTGACATCACACCTTAGGGCAATTCACTTTTATAAAACCAATTAAAAGAAATGACAAACAATTACAACATATTAATAGTTTTAAACAAATTGATATGGAATAATTTCAAATTGTGATATCGATCTGTTTGGATCATTGAAACCTGTCTTCAACAATTTGAGGATCACTGATCAGAGATGTTAACAGAAAATTATATTTAAATCATTGAGCCTTCACCTTGTCAAAAACGTCAGGTTGGAACATCAAATAATTTTCAATGAAAAGCTAACCATGAAATTGAAATAATAAACATAACTGGATTCTCACATTTTGTTACAATGGAACAAGTAAATAAATATAAATGCATTTTTACATGCGGTTACTATGGAGCATGTAAAAAATATAAATGGATTCTCACATTCTGTTAATATGGAGCATGTAAATAGATATTTTTAAAATCATTTTCAATTGAGTTAAGAAAATATGTGAAGTATTTCCTTCCAACAACTTAGGTCTTCTTATGATGCTACTGAAATAAATACTAGCTCCTTATTAACTCTGGATCCATCACAACATGCAAGCAGCATTGACCAGATGTGATGCCACGATGGCTATCAGCTGCCAGACTTACTTTTTCTGTGATGTCATAGATCGGATCTGGTCTGTGATTTTGCCAGCTTCCACTTTGAGATCGGTGAGTTTATGATGCTCATGCAGGCTGAGCAACAGTTTGGCCGAGTTTTGAATGAAGCTTGTTGTTGTTATGTCATAGTTGATGGCTGCAATGAGTAAAGTAAGAATGCATGGTGGTCGCAATGAGTACAATAAGAATGCATGGTGGCTGCAATGAGTACAATAAGAATGCATGGTGTCTGCAATGAGTACAATAAGAATGCATGGTGGCTGCAATGAGTAAAGTAAGAATGGATGGTGGCCCCAATGAGTAAAGTAAGAATGGATGGTGGCTGCAATGAGTACAATAAGAATGGATGGTGGCTGCAATGAGTACAACAAGAATGGATGGTGGCTGCAATGAGTACAATAAGAATGGATGGTGGCTGCAATGAGTACAACAAGAATGGATGGTGGCTGCAATGAGTAAAGTAAGAATGGATGGTGGCTGCAATGAGTACAATAAGAATGGATGGTGGCCCCAATGAGTAAAGTAAGAATGCATGGTTCCACTGCATAAATGTGGAAATAACTCTTTTCATATGCTACATATATGCATATATAGATAGATTATGTATTTCATGTTCAAATGATTGCACTAAAATGGTGGTCTGTTCCATACCCTGAACAGTCTAGGATACAACCAATTATATTACAATAATTACATAAAATTGAAGTACTCAAGCACATTGAATCATTTTGATTTGCTAGTAATGCTACTAGTAAATTTAAAAAATCAATGGTAGCATTTTTGCTCCTGTATCTTCCCAGGTGAAAACAAAAGTCTCTATACGGTAATCAGTGAATGAGACACTTGGACATAAAGTCTCACACGGTAATCAGTGAATGAGACACTTGGACATAAAGTCTCACACGCTCATCGTTTTTTTTCAATCTACTTACAAGCTTCTGCCTCTTTTCTGTTGTTGGTGACAGGCTTGACTTTAGTCCACACCCTCCAGGCTTCCACACCTGGAACAAGGGGGGAAAAAATTGCTTCAGTTTTAAATTGACACAAATATTGATGGAAACTTGAATTTAATAACAGGTATTTTCCTAGAAGATATGACCTTAATTATCTTTTCTATATGTGCAAAGGACATTACCCCCCCCCCCAACACTCAGTCCATATGAGTCAAGGATTTTAGTTCATTGAAAAAATATAACTGAAGAAAAGAAAAAAAATGAAAAAAAATAACTGAAAAAAAGAAAAAAAATGAAACTATTTAATATGGAGGACTTTGTCAAAAATTTAAAAAAAAAAAAAAAGATATATTTAGTTAAGAAATAAGAAGAAAAACAACTTTTATAAAAATATTTTTTTATTTATGTCTGAAATTTTACCATTCATGTCTTGGTAATAAATCTGCACTTGGAATGGGAACCCATTGAGTTCATTTGTGTCCATGGGTGGGGAGGAGGCAGCAGCTTGGACATTGTCTGAGGATGTTGACGGTATGGGCTCATCACATGATTTTACCGAGGTTTGGTCACTGCTAGTGGATGGTGCAGGTTCATTTGATTTCTCATCTCTGTTTCCGAAATTATTTGCTCCTTGATTTAGATTGAAATTTAAAAAAAAATCATTCCCCAAATTCAAAACAACAGGCAAAGTTTAAAGATTTCATTGGAAGAAATTTTAGGCTAAGTAAAACAATAAAATGCAAAATCACACTTAAAGAAATTCTCATATTCCTTCTAACTGAAGCTCACTTTCAACATCACTAAAATAAACCCTTATCCTGAAACTTAAAATTGCTATAAAAGTATCCCCAACCCAACAATAAAACAATACTCAACACCCTGCTGAATGATAACAGAAAGAACACGACCTCCAATATTTTAGTATAATAATTTTCTAAGATCTTGTTGACCTTTGTATTGAGCTGACAAGAGAGTTCTCAACTTGGATAGGTGATTATTACAAGTAAGCTTATGTGTTGAAGAACCAAGATGACGCAGAGAAGAAGATTGTGTCCATAAAGGTGAAAAATATTTCAACAGGCGAGGGGAGTGGTGGGCGGACGGAGAAATTATTTCATGGGTTGTGATCAGAATGTGTGTCCGATGCATGCATGGGTCTTGATAAAGGTTCAGAAAATAAAGTTGAAAGACTTAAAATGAATTTAAAATGAAAATCACACTGGCTGAGGTGAGTGACGACTGAAGCCTTGTGGACTAATAGCCAACTTTATCCACGTAGCACTAACATATTCAGGCGGTGGCATACCTTGACTAAATGCCATTTATAATTTATATGATGCTGTTTATAAACCCATAAAGTGCCAGTTGGTTACCGATTCCTCCCCCTGAGCTCAAAAGTAAATAAATGTAAAGTAATCTAAAGGCTTCTTATCTACCTAAATTTTGAACACCCCCCAGAGGCATTTCACCAAGTAAATGATCACGTTCTTGAGTGTCAGCAGATTTATTGGCCCTGCCTTGGTTCATCAATGCTATCTGTGACTTGCCATCATCAGTCTGCTTTGGACCTGTGATCGGCAAGGGGCCTGTTGCACTGTCGTTTGAATCAGGTGGCAACTCTGTGATGGTTAGGGGTGAGTGGTTACGTCCAGGCCGATTGATGATTCCATGCATTGGACACACATTCTGATCACCTGTTATAATCATAATAGGCGCACCTGACACATTCAGGTAATTCTGAGGTGGCTGCTGATGATGGTGTTTCTGTTGGGGTAACTGAAGTTGCTGGTCTGGCACTTGGTTTATTTGATTTGAGGGGTTGCTTAAACGAGACGCAAAACAGAAGGGAATTTTCTTGTCCATCTGTATGTTACCAATTTGGTGCATGTATGTGCTTTCTTTCTCATTTTCATTGACGACTTGGATGTACCTAAAGTAGAAAGAAAGTCACAAATTCAACAAAAGTTTTAATATTTACAGATGAAGCTGCCAAATTTAAGATATAATCTGCTGATAATAATTTCTATTAAAAAAAGGCATCTGTGTCAATTTCTGGACCAGGATATAGGAACCACAGGGAATCATAAAAAAGCAAAGAAGATAATAAACATAACAATGAGCTATGTGCTTGCTATTTCCTAATGTCAACAGTTTGATCACAATATGATCCAATACCTAGATGGCAGCAGAATTGGATTGTGCAAATTGTTATTTTATAAAACTTAAATAAATGTTCAGAAATTTTCTAAAATTAGGAAACAGGAAATGGTTAATATCTAAGTGATTGCTTTCAACTTCAAACTTCAACCCAGGTAACGTAAATAAACAGTAAATACAACAATTAAGCTGATGAAGGCATCTCGCTGAAACATCCAGCTAATGAAAATAAAAGACAAGACAATTATCTTTCCTAAACATATCTTGATCCACTATTTATTTAGGAAATGGTTCGTGATTTATTGTTAAACAGCAACAGAAAACAAATCATATGTGATTGAGCTGCTAACAATTTTGTTTTAAAAAAACGTAAAAATTACATTTGTTATTGTAATATTTTTACAATAAATTTCTCAGAATATTTTCAGACACAATTTAAGACAAAAAATTAGTTATTTGCCACTTTACATCTGCTAAAATTATTAAAAATGTCAACAAATAAATAAAAAAACAACAAAACATGGCCTCTTACATGCTTTTGTGAACAACAAATTTTATGAAGGCGTTGGTGGCAATGGTGGTTCTGTTCAACTCACTTTGTAGGCGTCCCCCCAACTCTGTGGGCTTAATCAGGTCCACCTATTTTAAAATGACAGAACAAAACATTTTGACTTTCTCATCAGTCTGGCACTTCCAATGAGTTAAAAAAAATACTAGTATTGTTCTTTTAAATAATACGAAACTTTGTCTTAAATAGAAATGATGCCCTTTCTGAATTCAAAATGGATAACACCAACAGCACCAAGGCAATTTAATGCACAGGTACCCACATTCCCTCCTCAACTAGGAATTTAAGTATTCATATGACAAACATTTGGGGCCCCTAGGAAGTGCCCAGGTAGGTCCACAAAATCAGACGGCACCGAAGACCAAGTAGTTATGTAGATACTAATTTTATTTAGCTTTTATAACTGAGATACTAAATTTATGGAAAATGGGAATACAAACATTCATTGCAATTTCTATATATATCCTACATGAAGTAACTGTAATTTTTTTTTTTTTTTTTAAATTTGAAACATGCATTTCTTTTGCTAAGTATCTACATTTTTTTTTTCAATTTTAATTGCCGGCTCAAAATCAAAAACTTCTTTTTTTTAAAAAAAAAAAAAAAAGTAACTTAAATTTTTTTTTTTTTTTTTAAATTTGAAACATGCATTTCTTCTGCTAAGTATCTACATTTTTTCTTTCAATTTCAATTGCCGGCTCAAAATCAAAAACTTCTTTTTTTTAAAAAAAAAGAAAAAAAGTTGACACCATTGGTGCTATATACACCTACATGAACATAAAATATTTTAATAAAACTATGGTCTGCACTTACAATTCCTCCTGTTTCTTCTGCCACTTTACCCAGCTTGGACAGTTGACAGTTGTCAAAGGACAGGACTGACATTGACAGACTGAGTTGAAAATGTAAAATAAAATGTTTACAAAACTTTAAAAAAAAATAGTGATAGCTACAGCTTTGAATTTAGATAGCACAGTAACAAAAATCAAATTAATGTAATTGCTGATTATATTATATTAAGCCCATTATAACTCAATAGCAGTAAACTACTAGGCAAGTAAATACAGCTTACAGCTATTATAGCACTACAGAAAAGTTTTTTCTTTTTTTTCTAGCCTTAGTATCCTATATTAAAAATTGCTTTAACCTGACTCATGAGATCCATCAGTTTCTCAATGTCCTATGTAGGCCTACCTCTCAGTATCTATGAAGTAGGACATTCACCAGTTTCTAAATTTCCTATGTAGGCCTACCTCTCAGTATTTATGAATTATGTAATTCATCAGTTTTTTAAATGTCTCATGTAGGCCTGCCTTTCAGCAGTTGTAAATTAATTGCTCCCATTTACTCCCATTGGACCTCTATGTTCACTTATTACAACATTGTGTTTCATACCATTGACTACCATGTTCACGTAGGGCAACTTTGTGACTTACCCCCAGGATTTGCCTTTGCTGATAATATTCTCATAGAACTTGTCACTGTCAGCTGAGGCATTCTCCAGGTTACCTATGCCTATATTTGCAATACCATCAGTGCAGACAATGATCTTAGAGCCCTTTGAATCACTAGCCATTCCCTGAGCCACCACCAAAGCTGGTCCCAGGGCTGTCTGACCATCAGCATTTAGTCTAGGAAAGAGATTGATATAAAAACTATGCCAAATTGGCCAATGAGAGAATTAGAAGTAACTCTTTAAAGGAGGATAAAGTAATTTTTTTTTATTGTAGTTTGGAATTCTAAATTATTTTTGGATTCTCCCCAGTTTGAAGTAAAATTATGATAATTTATATGTGATGATAATGATGATGATTATTATTATGATAATGATGATATGATGTAATTATAATATAAAATACAAATAAGAGACTAAAAAATCGAAAGATTTTTATTTAAAAAAATTAATTTTTTTAAATTTTTTATTTTTTATTTTTATTCAAGCAAGTAATCCCAATATTTTATTCTTCAACAAACCCCCCCCCCCCCCCCCCCCAACCCCACGTTACTTTAATGTTGGCATTCCTATCACCTTTAGCCTGGTCCAAAAAAAATAAAATAAAATATACACATCAAATATATACTTTTTAAACAACCAAAATAAATTAGAGACAATAATTTTAAAACTAACAATCTAATCCGTTCTTCAATATTTCTGCAACAGGCGCTGATAGGGCTTAGTTGCCCATGTTGTTGACCAAGCCTCAAGAGTTCTGGGTAATCCTGAAGTTGTCCGCCTTCCAAATGGATTGGCAAACTCCAAGCATCACCGTGAATTGTGACCTATGTATTCAAAATAACTTGTTAATTTAATAATAATTGTTCTTTTTTTATTCATTTGAAATGAACACAATCCTACTCACCTAATTGTTAATAATTTCATTAAATAAAAAAAAAAAAAAAAAAAGCAACACATGTACCTTAAGTGTTCTGGTTATTCCTATGCAGTATGATTTAGCCTTTTTATAAACTAGCCATTCTTTTAAATAAAGCAGTATATTTAGAAAATATTAACCCATAGGTTTGCATTTAATAATCTAAATTGTAGGCATAATTATAAAACCTTTGTTCCAGGTTTGACTTTCAAACATTTTTGAACTAAACCAATTTGTCAGTCATACTTGGTCTAGGGGATTGAAATTCTAATTTAAATACAACTTTTATTCACATTATTTCTAGTGATATTTAAAAAAATTTTTTTTTCATTTTCAATGGGGCATTATTTTTCTATTTTCAACATTTTTAAGGAAATTTTAAAAAAATTGTATACCTAGGGCATAAATCTGTAGACCACACTCTACATTTCAGTTACAAAAACAACTCACGACATCACTGAAGGTAATGAGTCCAACAAATCGGTGTGGATGGTTTTCTTTCAGGAGCAGCATCTGCTCAATGATAGCTGCCTTCACTGCCTGCAGCCAGGAAACCTCATTGGTTTGTTGGTTGGGATCTATCTGGACTCCATACTGCTGCATCATTTTGTGGTAGTCCTCCAGCTCTTTGGCAACAATTTCTTTCAAGATCTCACTTTTCCTTTGAACCTGACACAATAAGAACACAAACTTGTGAGAGAGGTGTCAAAGATGGAAATAGCTTGATCATAAAATCATGGACTTTTAATGGACCTGCTGTAAAAAAAATAAATGCCAACCTCATTAACATTCTCTTCATAATCAAATCAGTATTCTGGGATTAATGCAAATGGTGGACTAATATATTCACCGTCATTGTGCGTCCCATGCTGCCTGATGTGTCAACAACAAAAATAATTTTGTGATCTTCCTTGACTTGATCCATGTTGGGTTTTTTCTCTAAGTCATTAACATACAAAACATCTTGAGTATTTATCAATGGACGTTTGCATGGTCTGTTCCTCATCCCACAGAACCTACAATTCCACTCCTGGTCATGAGAAATAAACAAAATGTTATAAAAATAAATACCATATTGGCGTCCATAGTCCTAAATGAAACGAATAGTTGTTTGTGGAACATAATCATGCTCTGAAGAGTATGTAAGATCAAAATTAATTATTTTCATAGCAATATTTCATTACATTGATTTCATTAAGATGAATATTTTAAAATTTCTAAATTTTTAGAAAAATTTCAAAAGCAACCCCCCCCCCCACTCCCCCACAAATTTTTGAAATCATTCTTCACTCCCATCACAATAATATAAAATAAAAATTAACCCTTTTCAACCTGCTCTTCAGAATTGTTGAGCAGAACAAGAAACTGAATTAAAAGCTATTCACCATGTCATCATCACACTTGTCAACATCAGAGAAGACAGCCTCACACCGTGGATTATCACACTTTATCATCTCGGACAGGCAGCGCACTTGTTCTGGGGGCTCCCTGAGTGAAGACATGGTCAGGCTAATGGTGTTGGTGTTGATGTTCTTTTTCTTCGGAAGCTTTTTCTCCTGAAATGAGACACGAAACATTCCATTAAGAAATACTAACTCATTCTAATTTATGATAAATTAGTCCAAACATAATGGTCTATGCTGTTTTGACAACCTTTAATTTATTGAAATGTACATTATTTTTTAAACTTATTTAATATCTATTTATTTTACATACTACACAGCCCTCTTTTGTTTGCTCTTTTTAACAGATTTGAGTTTTATATCCCTTCATTTCACTTGTCACGAAAACACAATTTATCAGAACATTATTTCTAGCTAGGGACATAATATTTCGTTTTTTTTGAATAGTTAAATTAACAAAATACATTTTAAAAATATGTTATAGGTTGTGAAAATTAATTCAAATGAGTCGAATAAAGTTTTTGCCTTTGATAGTAATTTTGTGTACAGGGTAATTATTTTATGCTATTTGATTAAAATATATCTTATCAGGCTTACTTTGATTACATAAGTTAAATATATATTTTTGTTAGTTTGCCCCAAATTAGTGGTGATATATTTATATTTGAAAGTTTGAGTTCACTGACTTGTGCCCTCTGTAAGTACGGAAAAATTCAAATCTTGTATGAAAAATATTTCTTGGAAGTTGTAATAAAGATAAAAAAACAACAAAAAAACCCCCCAACAAACTATTCTCAACTTTATTGCATTAACTGTCTCTCACCTCTGTTCCAGCAAATGTGACTGGTGTTTCCGTTCCACTCTCATCATATTCCATAATCTCACACTCAAACCCAGCAACGAATACACCATGTGATGGGCCATAGTCATTTTTAGCTTCTGTGAAATGTTAGATGTTAACACATAATCATAGTTAGCTTCTGCGAAATGTTAGATGTTAACACATAATCATAGATGGCTTCTTTGAAATGTTAGCTGTAAACACATAATTATAAATAGATGCTGTGAAATGTTAGATGTTAACATATATTACTTTATCGTTTCTTTATTTTTCTTTTGGTGTATGTTTATTGTAACCGTATAATTAGCATACTCATTGTATTTTAAATCTTGCTGTCATTAAATTCTTATATTCTTCTATCTTTAAAAAGCTACTATCATTAATGATAAAAAATGTATGTGCAGTAAAAGAAAATTCATTAGGTTTTAAATATCTTATCTGTGTGATCAACTGTAGATATTGTAATATTTACCATAGATTCTTTCTTCCTCCTCCTCTGACTCTTGCTGTTCCTCCTCCTCCACCTCATTCCCTTCATCTAGAAAAATTAAATCAGAGCCAAAATCCATTTTGATGTGGCTCGGTTGCTTTGGAACTTATGTCATAAAGTTCTACAACTCACAAAGTGATCTGAAAACCAAATATGAGAATAGATGTAGGCCTAGAGATCACAGCAAATGTTATGCAAGAAAAGCATCAGATTTTAAAAATGATTAAATTAAGCTTATAAGTTAATAAGAACACATAAATAATAAGTGTTATTAATTAAGGTGTCAGATTTTCATTCATAAATTCAAATGGGCCTACATTGGAATTTAAGTAACTAAGAGATTGTTCAATTTGTAAAATAATTTTGTCTCAATTTTTTTAGTAGAACAAAAAGACAAACAAATATAATATTTATATAGTACATATATATTTACATACATTAGTACATACATTATTTTTGGGAAATATTTACCCCCCCCCCCCCCCCCCCCCCTCACAAATCTCAGAAAACTCCACCACTGACCAAACCAAGAGCGTCACATTAAAAAAAAAAGTTAAACAAATGAAAAACTAGATCTATATGTTTTTAAACTTAAATCTTCAGTTTAACTAAAATAAACTACCACAAATGACATCCGAATAGCATTTAGTTGATTTAGACAAAATGGATCCGGACACGCATCGCCACCATTCGGACCCGGGTGTGTGAGTGTGACGTGAGTCACTGTTAGTGTTAAATTGTTAATTGACTGTCAACTCTTAAACTAAACTAACTTAGTGTTAGTGTGTAGGCTAGTTGTGAGTGTGACTGTGGACAACGTCAACGGTGTGTTGCACTTGCATACTTGCAGTGCAGGCGGCCTACTTACTTACACTTTGGCCTACATTGTTGCCTTAGTCTAAGCCTAGTATTAGTAGTATGAGTATGATAGTATGAGTATGAGTAATGACGAGTACATTATAATTAAATTTTAAAATGTTAAATAAATTTAAGTTTAAGTAAGTTAGAGTGTAGAGGCAGAGGCGTGAGCATAAATCAATAAATGATAGGTAGCCTAATTAGTATACAATAATGAATTTTGTGAAGGATGGATACATTACCAAATGGTTCATAAATCATAAACAACAGAAAAAGACAAAAAGAGCTGTATCTTGTTGCGTTGTAGTGATTGACATGTAATTTTGTAAATTTCACAGAATGAAACTCTTGGGAAATTTCATATATGATTTATTTTGGAGCGGTAAAATCCGAAATGCAATTTGCGGGAAAATCCGAAACTTACTCAGGCCAACGTCTTGTATGACGCATAATGAAATTTGGCCAACGGAAATTTTTGTTGCTTTAAGTTTCCCCCATTCTTTTGAGATCAAGACTACGTAATGATATTAGCTTAGCTGGTATATCTAACGAAATTAGAGATAGATAAAATAATGGTCATTGGCGGCTTATCTCACCTGGGGCCCCTCCAAAACACCAACAGCCAAACCAACAGTCACACCAACAGTTACTCAAAAACAGTCAACACTGTCAACCAGAGTGTCACATTACATTAACATCACTTTGTTATTGTTAAGTCCATCTTTAAAGATCAATCATCAACGTCAACAGGCCTCTAACTCTACACTCTACAGCTATGTTTCCGAACCTTTTTTGTGTCATGCCCCACCTAAGACTTTTAATTTTAAAATTTCGTATGCGCCTTGTGTCGCCTAATTATATACATAATTTTTAATATTCAAAAATGGAATTATTCATTGAATGAAAACTAAATCATAATAGGTTTTAGTAAGAAGGAAAACTTCTTCAGGAATGAATAATGAATAGGTTTTAAGTTTTACGAAGAAATCTTACAGGAAGTAAAGTAGGTAAAATTTCAAAACAAAATGGACCACTGAAAGTCAAGTACAAAATGAAAGATTTTAGTAAAATTTTTACTATACAGCGAGAGATCGCAACTACAGTGTGTGAGATGACTAATTTAGTGAAGTGAGAAACTTGTGCTTGATGCTTGCTGCACATATATATTCTGGTACGCTCCAATTTAGATAGCTTCAGTCTCAAGTCTCCCCGCTGTGTTATATCCAGCCGATTTTTTTTTTTTTTAAACTACTAAACCACTAATGACACTAAAATCCCCATTCAGCTAAATATGAAGATGGAAGCGGTAACAGTAACAATAGCGGCTTTGCACATTTGGTCGATTTTGGATATTTGATTTATGCTTCCTCTCAAAGCCATGCCATCGCTCCTTTTTATATTAAATAACGCTTTAACAGACTCATAAGTGTTCATTCCTGCGATTTCTTCTTGATATTGCATATTTGAGATTGGCTGCATCACCCACGTTGGAAAATCTAGCTTGAAGAGACGCTCCACATTAATTTGGCATTGGCTAAACTTACCAGATTTTTCTGGATGCCAAGTACAGACAAAAAAGCTCACAGCAACCAGAGGTAAACAGTTGGGGGTGGGGGTGGGGTGGGGGTGGGGTGGTGTACAAAACAACAGAAGGTATTGTTAATGATCCCATCCTTCCGTACACCATTTAGTTACAAACTATTGTGAACATTTTGCAGCCTCGTGAACAGCTTTTAACAAATTTGGATTCTCAAGAAGCTGATATGTCATAAAATTAAGTACACGTTAGATCAGCGGTTCTCAACCTGTGGGTCGCGACCCTTTTGGGGGGTCGCACGACCCTTCCTCAGGGTTCGCCTAAGTCCACCTGAAGCACATATGCTCTACAGCTATGAAGTAGCAACGAAAATAATGTTGTGGCTGGGGGGGGGGGTCGCCACAACACGAGGAAATGTATTACGGGGTCGCGGCATTAGGAAGGTTGAGAACCAATGCGTTAGATCAATGTTACACTGAACAATCAAAATATCTCTCAGAGTCAGGGTGATTACTTTCCGCTGCGATTTCTCCGGTGTTCAAACATTGTATACGTGAGAGAACGCTCGCAGCACAGGTGCTTGTTTGTGCCAGGAATGATTGAATGACAACTCAAGCATTAGCTGCAATTGTACAGAAAATATAGCATTAGCTGCAATTGTACAGAAAATATAGAGTCTAGCATTAGCTGCAATTGTACAGAAAATATAGCATTAGCTGCAATTGTACAGAAAATATAGCATTAGCTGCAATTGTACAGAAAATATAGAGTCTAGCATTAGCTGCAATTGTACAGAAAATATAGCATTAGCTGCAATTGTACAGAAAATATAGAGTCTAGCATTAGCTGCAATTGTACAGAAAATATAGAGTCTAGCATTAGCTGCAATTGTACAGAAAATATAGAGTCTAGCATTAGCTGCAATTGTACAGAAAATATAGAGTCTAGCATTAGCTGCAATTGTACAGAAAATATAGAGTCTAGCATTAGCTGCAATTGTACAGAAAATATAGAGTCTAGCATTAGCTGCAATTGTACAGAAAATATAGAGTCTAGCATTAGCTGCAATTGTACAGAAAATATAGAGTCTAGCATTAGCTGCAATTGTACAGAAAATATAGAGTCTAGCATTAGCTGCAATTGTACAGAAAATATAGAGTCTAGCATTAGCTGCAATTGTACAGAAAATATAGAGTCTAGCATTAGCTGCAATTGT
Source organism: Lymnaea stagnalis (assembly GCA_964033795.1). Lineage (NCBI taxonomy): Eukaryota > Metazoa > Mollusca > Gastropoda > Lymnaeidae > Lymnaea > Lymnaea stagnalis. The sequence continues at coordinate 162,330 of CAXITT010000006.1, forward strand.
ACAGAAAATATAGCATTAGCTTTGGGGTAAACATACATAACCAATCAATAAGGTATGTTCCCTGTATGTAGTGCAGTTTTGAAGGCCTGGGTGGTTGGTATATTGCGTATGTGTAGTGGCAAAGAATTCCATAACAAATAATCCATGCAGTCAATTGAAAAGCTAATGCAATATTTTGATATTGACATTTTATTAAAAAGCAATCTATTTATAAACTAATATATATTTTATTTATTTCAAAGGGGTAAAATCATTAGAGGGACGATTGAAACTAGAAATGGAAAATTGATGTAATATCTTTAAATTATAATTGTATGCTTGTCTCTGATAGTAAATAACTAGATTATCGCCAAAAGAAAAGGGTGAAGGTATTGAAGATGTTTCAAGGTTTAGTCATGAAACCGGACGTTTTCCGTTTTTTTCAAACAGAAGCATTGAAAAAATGTTAAACGAGAAAAATAGAATATGTGAACTCAACACTCATGAGTTTAAATTCTTTATATAAATTGCTATAGTTTTTTTTTATACCTGTAGATCATTCCCACTCAATGTCACATCAACTATTGACTAGTTTTGAAGTTATTCAAAAGACATAGCAATATAATCAGATGTGTGTTTTAAAAAAAAAAAAAATCACAACCAAAAATCAATTAACACACACAGCATACATACACAACCAAACTTAAATAAACAATAAACCATATACACATAACCACCCCCCCCCATATTCGCATTTGGTGCAAATACATATATACATATACAAATTATATACTAAATTATATAAATGTTCGTACAATCACAAAGGTATTTAAACCAAAACGACACACAACCACATAAGATTGTTTCTTCGCGCATGCGCCAGAATCATTTAAAGTGCAAACAGACACCAACAAATTATTTGATAAATGTTGTTTTTTTAAAGGCGTCCCGCCCCCAAATAAAAAACAAACACAAAAAATAAACAAATAAAAAAAGCATTATAGTAATGGCCTAAGTCAGCAGACGTTTCTTTCTTCTATTTGAGGGTGTTTGGGAATGGTGTAGGTGGAGGTGAATGGAAAGATGCATTGAACTTGTACTAAAAATGTTACTTTGAAGGCGAACAAGTGTTATTTGACCCCCCCCCCACCCCCCCAAAAAAAAAATTTAAAAAAATGAAGTCACGCTCAACAAAATTAAAGAAAGAAAAATCTGGAAACTTGATCTGATTTTAATCGCCATTTAAATATTCACGTTTAGGTGTCAATTTCGAAGGACTTATATGTATTCTGTAAAATTAATAACTTCTCTAACTTGATAAATGGACACAATTCAAAATAATGATGTTTGTTCAATAATACTTCACACTGGCAATCTTTCGGGGAGTATTACATTTAACGTGTGATGTCTTACGCCTTCGTGGGTGGCGGCCCCAGTGGCCTCCTGGGAACTACTAGGAGTTGGCGAAGGTTTGCCTTTGAGGTCTCTTTGGTTTCCTCGATTTTTTTTTTTTTCCGTTTTGGGCTGGGGACCCAGTTATTTGTGTTTCTTACATGACGTATATCAATATCATTTCGAACAAAACTACTGCATTGGTCTATGGAAAGAAAATAACATACAAAAAATACGACATTTCAGTTTGTGTTTGACGTAATAAGTACATTTTAATATTAGTGCAATTATTTTACAATATTCCGTTTAGTGACTGGGGGCCGAAACTCGCTTTTTTTCTGTTATGAGCTCTAGAAATATAGTTTCCATACGCGTTCCAATACAATTCCTCCAATTTCGGAAAAAACTTTGTCGAGTCGTTGTGGGCATGTCCACAAATGTTTCTAAATTTGTACAATAGTTTTTCAATTTTCTTTTTGGGGCCGGGGGCCTGAAATTATTTGTGTCGTGTATGAGCTATAGAAATATAATTTTTAACAGAGCTAATGCATGGGTGGATCAATTGCTACCAGTGTATTGACTAAATTTTGAAAATCCACTCTTGCCATATAAACAGCTGCATATGGCCTACTCACGCGTTGAAAAATATTTTAATTTCTTTGTGTATGCACCAGACAAAAAATATGTCTATATTAATATAAATTTACAAAACACAAACACTATCTTTCTTTGTGAGGCAGTGCAATGCATACTGGGTTCTCGCGAGTTAAATCCAAAGGACAAGTGTGCCATACGGGTGAAAAACGGGGGGGGGGGGGGGACTTTATTTCCATGCTTTTATCAGTTGGGCCTACTGGCTGTTCATTACCATTGTATCCCTTATGGTAGGGATCGAGTTTAAGTGAAACATCACTTGTAATTTTTTTTTTTTTTTTGTTGAATATTTTGAACAACAAGCATTTTATTTTCAAGTGTGATCGTCGGATTCTGTGGGAAGCAAGTGATCAGTGCAAGACAGTGTCATGACATTTCCATTCATTTGTTTTGATGGTGTACACTCTGTTTGGTTAGGTTTGTTTTACATTAATTTGTGTGCGAGGGATTGTGTTGATCCATGTGTTTTCATTCAAATAATTTACAAGTAGTTCTTCTTAGGGTTGTTTCCTTATTATCCAACCATCAAAGTTCATCTGATGCTATGACTTCATTTGTCATGAATATCACCCTGAGTTATCGTACTTTATTAAAGAGTACAAAGTAATCCACTTATAATAACTCATCCAAATAAGAACAAACCGCACGAAGTGCAAATTATGACGTCAGTTTGTGTATGGAAATTATTACAATCCGTTGGAAGATTTTATTAATTTTATTTAAATTGAGTGTGTGTGTGTGTGGGGGGGGGGGGGTTGGTCATTGTGACCTAGGCGGCGCAAGATACGTCTCAAAATAAAGGAATGAAATAAAGAAAAATAATTAACCTTCTCGGGTAAATACAAATAGGGGGTAGGAAGATTTTATTAATTTTATTTAAATTGAGTGTGTGTGTGTGTGGGGGGGGGGGTTGGTCATTGTGACCTAGGCAGCGCAAGATACGTCTCAAAATAAAGGAATGAATTAAAGAAAAATAATTAACCTTCTCGGGTACATACATATCGGGGGTTTCAAATAGGACTAAGGATGTGTACATTTTTAAGTGGATGACAATGTATTTAAATCCTATGATATTACATTGGTGAAAAGAGAGATCTTTCATTCTCTTTTTATCTGAGTTTACCAATGAAGAAAATGTCGTTAACAAAACTTGGGTACATTTATATAAATATACCCATGAATATCGAAACCCAAGCATTTTACACACTTGAAAATTTAAATATGAAAAACGGAGATGGGTAATTATTTTCTTTAAAAAAAAAATGAAAAATATATTTTTTGTTTCGAGTTATCGAGAAGTAAAGTTTTTTTTTATTTTTATGAGATTAACCATTAAAAAAAAAAGACACTCAAGTCTGTTATAGTCGGGAAAACAGTTGCAAGATTCTTCTATAGATAAAAGAATTCTTTCTTTTACGATTTTATGATAAAATATAATTTAAAAAAAAAAAAACAAGGCAAAAGTGTGGTGTCACCTTTGATGAAGCTACCAATAGATCAAATTCCTTGTATATAAAATATCTTTAAATTAGATCACATATATAGAGTTTTGTTGTAAAATTAAACAATTTTTAGATTTAAAAAAGATGTAGTTCAAGGACACGAACAAGGGGCAAATCTAAAGTATTCCAAAGTGATATAATGAGTTATAATTTAGATTGTGTATTTTAAGCCAAGTTGAGAGAAGGAAGTAATTTGAGGGCGTGGAAGTGAGAAGGGTAGGCGTGTAATATATAACAGATAAATACTTATACAAACTTAATGATCTTAGAGACGTACATATCACTAATTTACTACTTCTGTTTGAAGTGAGGCATTGTGGTGAGTTTTTTGCAAAAAGCAGGTAGAAATTATCGCAAAAGACCTTATCGCATTATTATCCCATAAAATATTTGGTCATGTATTTTAGTATTGAAAAGTTCTTCATCGTTTCCTTCCCCTAAAACGATGACGTCATTGCTAAGTGATAAAATTGTGAGAACACGACAGCACACGTTTTAGTTTTGAAACACATCAACCTTATGGGAGGAAAACAGGAACTGGTGATTTCAAAATGAAATTATTTACATTTTTCTACTTAGTATTTTGCTCCAGATCTGGTAAGAAACCGAAGAGTAGATCACGCTTGCGCTTATGTGCTTTAAAACAATTTCGTCAGCCCGTATGAGCTAGTTAATCGCCTGTTTCTCGACCAACGCCCAGCAACTTGTTATAAATATGAAATACGGGCACTGGGACACAGACGCTGGCTCTTATCTTCTAATGTTTCATTCCTCTCCCACTTCAGATGTAAAAGTTCTTAAATTAAAAGAATAACTTCTTCTTCTTTCGTTTTTACAGGGGGGCATCGCTAATTAATACTTTTCTTTTCAATGCTTGGATTCTCAGGTGCTGTAGATCTTTTCCCAAACCATCCTTTCATCTAAGCTTACATCCGCCTTGAAGCCGATTTCCCCTGGTGTTTTGGTGATGTACCCTCAACACTCCTCTGTCATTTAGCATTCCTTGTAAGTGTCACGCCCAGTGTAGCCAGCATTGTTTTTTTTATATCTGCTACATGTGTGGGATCCTTACATAGACTATACATCTCTTGTTGGTTCGTATTCTGCATTAATATTCTTTCTTTGTTGGTCCAAATATTTTCCGGATAGATTTTCTCTCCCATATGTTTAATGGGTTTTCTTCCGTTTGTATTATAGTCCAAGTTTTACTTTCGTTACAACTGGTTTGATTAAAGTTTTAAAAACAGTTTTTCTTTGTTTTTCTCGTCATGTTTTTACCCTGAGTATTTTGTCTCTATTGAAGTTTGCCCTGTTTCCGGCCGGTATTCTTTAAAAAAAATTATGTTATGAATTCATTTCTTTCATTTAATAAAGACCCTAGTTTTTTTCAAACGCGTGGTTTCTAATTTTACTGGTTTCATCTGTCTGTCTGTTATCATAATCAAGGTCATGTATTTTTTTTTTTTTGTGGTATTTTACTTCCAGGCCTTCTTGTAGTAATGCGTCTTCTGTTGCAATGAAGGCTTTTGATTTGTCTTTGCTACTTTTCCCTAATGGTGTAATGTCATCAGAATATGGAAGGTACTATGGGGTGGCTGGTTGTAGAGAATGCCTATTGGTTTTGGGACTTAAGTCTCCCTCAGAAAGTATCCTGCTATTGTTCCTTGCTGTTGTCTACGTTCATAGATGGGTGTGGCTTATCTCTTTGATGCATTGTGTTTACTACTACATTATGGAACGTTCTCGAGTGTATTAGAAAAGTAAGCGTGTTTCTAGACGCGTCGGTAGACCCACATATATAAGGGATTGACAGGCACGAGAATCGGTCGGAGATTGATAGATATTTTTAACTTCACGAGACGTGTATTATTCATTGTGTGCTCATATGTGTTTATTTCGAATTCATCATTATTAATTGGCACATTGTACTAATAATTGTATACGGGTACAAGATTTTCACATACTCTGTAAGTTGATGATTTGTAATTATATTTCTTTTGTTTTGTAATTGTATTATTAATGAATTAAATTTTATTAATTGTAATTGGCAACAGTTTTTGCGTGTCGTATCCTTATTATTGTATTTCTCAATGTTATCGTCCTTTATTGTGCACGGTTTAAACGAGTCATAACTTAAAACAAGAGATTAATTTCTCACAATAGAAGCCAATGCGTAACACCAGACTTATCTTGGTGTACGAACTACTGATTTGACACTAGTCTTATCTTGGTGTATAACCTACTGACATGACTCCAGTATTATTTCTGTACACAACATACTGACACGACGCAATTCCTATCTTTGTGTAAGACGTGCTTACGTGACACCATTCTTATCTTGGTGTATAAACTTATGAGATGCCACCTGTCTTTCCTTGGTGTACAAGCTGCTGACATGACACCTGCTTACACGCCGTAATCATTACCTTGGTGAACGACCTGCTTATATAACACCAGTCTTATCTTTGTGTACGACCTGCTGATATAACACAAGACTTGCGTAACGATAGATTCACCTGGTATGGTGATACTAATTTCTGTGCCATAGTTTCTAAATATAATCAGGCTGATTCTGTAGACCTTGGGCTTTCAACTTTAGCATCATTGGCCGGTTTGCTCAGACACTGTCGGGGGACGGACTAGAGTTTGATTTGGTTCTGAATACTATGTGAAATAATTTCTATGCGCACCGTACCTTAAAAAACAATAAACTCATGGAAAATTTAAATTGACATTGTTATAACACATTTAAATGAGAATTAGGTACCTTGTTTTTGGCTAATGTGATGGCATATATCCGATTCCATGTTCGTCACTGCTACCTGAGTACCCGTAAGGCAGTCTAGCGGGCCAGGTTAAGGACCTCTGGCAGGTCGTATCTGACCAGCGGCCCTTAATTTTAGAACCCGGCCCTGAAAAAAATTTACGATCACATGTAAAATACAGCTAATTATCTTTAATTAAAAAAAAATCAACTTCATCATTCTTTTATATCAATATCATTTTCATTTAAAATCAACTTCTCTTTGTTTCTTTACTCAGTTCAATGTGCGCTTCCTCTCGTCGACAAGACAGCGGTGGTCGAGGGAGAGCCCTTCACAATCGTCTGCGATCACCTTCGATGCGATGGCATTCCCAAACATGTAAACAGAACTAGTCTTATATCAATATTGAAGATAAACCCCAACACTAATCCAAACGAGACAGCTTTGGCTTACATTTCTATTAGCCAGCGTCGATCAGATGTTTATAAAACGGTAAAGATGCTTACATTTGGATTCCTTACATTTGAGTCAGTTAATTTTATAGGCACTTAGATTTCGGCCACTTATATATGTTGAATCCTTTATGTTGGGGTCACTTATTTTTGGGTAACTTCTGCTTTACATTTAACCCCAATATAATGAATAGACAACTCATTTAAGAGATCTGTTATACACAAATGTTTTTGTGGGCATCCGTATGTCACAATGTGACGATGGCGTAGACGTCACAGGACGAAATGACAAGGCCTGGGATTTATCTATAGGAGGATAAGCTGGTCCCCTAGACAGTTCATCACCTCACTCCGTGCATCTTTATTATCAATGCAAACATCATGTTTGGATGATACAGCTCGGCACAAGTGACGTCGCAGGAGTCCATGTTGGAGTCAGAATTTTCCCTTTTCTCTTAGATCCGTTGCCATCCAAGGATAACGAATCCAATCCACCCGGGGTGCCGGTGACAGCTTTTTAAATTAAATATAAAATAAAGGATTAGGGATTAAGGACGGGATGCATACAATCTATTAACATGTAGCATTCTGGATTATAACATTACAACCAACTTGACATTTGTTTCTTTAACTACTTTATTTTGGGTACAACCAAAGACTATTTAAGGATGAAAGGTTTCAGAATTGTTTTTGATGTGCGCTTACAAACCTCAGATGTCTCATAACATTATATGTAGAGATCACAGTGATGTCTCATAACATTATGTGTAGAGATTGCAGTGATATCTCATACATTAGTTGTAATGATCGAAGTGATGTCTCATAACATTATGTGTAGAGATCGCAGTGATATCTCATAACATTATGTGTAGAGATCGCAGTGATATCTCATACATTATTTGTAATGATCGAAGTGATGTCTCATAACATTATGTGTAGAGATCGCAGTGATATCTCATAACATTATGTGTAGAGATCGCAGTGATATCTCATACATTATTTGTAGGGATCGAAGTGATTTCTCATAACTTTATATGTAGAGATCGCAGTGATGTCTCATAACATTATGTGTAGAGATGGCAGTGATGTCTTATACCTTTATATGTGGAGATCGCAGTAATGTCTTATAACTTTATATGTAGAGAACGCAGTGATGTCTCTAACATTCTATGCAGGGATCGCAGTAATGTCTTATAACTTTATACGTAGAGATCGCAGTGATGTCTGATAACGTTATATGTAGAGATCGCAGTGATGTCGCAAAGCATTATATGTAGGGATCGCAGTGATGTCTTATAACTTTATATGTAGAGATCGCAGTGATGTCTCAAAACATTATATGTAGAGATCGCAGTGACGTTTCATAACATTATATGTAGAGATCGCAGTGATGTCACATAACATTATATGTAGAGATCGCAGTGATTTCACATAACATTATATGTAGAGATCGCAGTGATGTCACATAATATTATATGTAGAGATCGCAGTGATGTCACATAACATTATATGTAGAGATCGCAGTGATGTCACATAACATTATATGTAGAGATCGCAGTGATGTCACATAACATTATATGTAGAGATCGCAGCGATGTCTCGAATGAAATAGTCGCTGAGGGTCACATTATAGATATGAGAATGTGGACAACGCGCGGGCCGCATTAATAATAAACGCTGTTATCAGGTAGCGGGCCACAAAATATCTTCGCGTGGGCCACGAGTTTGAGATCCTTGGTTTAAACCATAACTTAATGATTGATGATCTGTTTTGATCGATCAATGAACGAGGACACCTCACGGTTGAAAGTGTTTCCTCCAGTTTTCTCCTTCGTGGCTTCTCAGGGCGGGAACAAAAGTGGAAGCCACACTAGTACGTTGTGGTATTGTATTTGCTAGTTGTGATATGTGGAGTCCCTAGCAGAGTATCGTTGGTGCAGAGTCCTTTCAACGTGCAGTCCTTTCAACATGCAGTCCTTTCAACGTGCAGTCCTCTCAACGTGCAGTCCTTTCAACATGCAGTCCTTTCAACATGCAGTCCTTTCAACGTGCAGTCCTTTCAACATGCAGTCCTTTCAACATGCAGTCCTTTCAACATGCAGTCCTTTCAACATGCAGTCCTTTCAACATGCAGTCCTTTCAACATGCAGTCCTTTCAACATGCAGTCCTTTCAACATGCAGTCCTTTCAACATGCAGTCCTTTCAACATGCAGTCCTTTCGATTCAGGCTAACGTCTTGTTCTTCCGGATGGGTACGGGGCGTAGTCCTTGGAGTCCGGCCCCAGGGAACCAATCCTGAATCCAGCTGCAAAGATGCGATGATTTCTTGCCCAACGGCAATACGGCAATATGGAAACCAGGCGATACGGCAACCAGGCGATACGGCAACCAGGCGATACGGCAACCAGGCGATACGGCAACCAGGCGATACGGCAACCAGGCGATACGGCAACCAGGCGATACGGCAACCAGGCGATACGGCAACCAGGCGATACGGCAACCAGGCGATACGGCAACCAGGCGATACGGCAACCAGGCGATACGGCAACCAGGCGATACGGCAACCAGGCGATACGGCAACCAGGCGATACGGCAACCAGGCGATACGGCAACCAGGCGATACGGCAACCAGGCGATACGGCAACCAGGCGATACGGCAACCAGGCGATACGGCAACCAGGCGATACGGCAACCAGGCGATACGGCAACCAGGCGATACGGCAACCAGGCGATACGGCAACCAGGCGATACGGCAACCAGGCGATACGGCAACCAGGCGATACGGCAACCAGGCGATACGGCAACCAGGCGATACGGCAACCAGGCGATACGGCAACCAGGCGATACGGCAACCAGGCGATACGGCAACCAGGCGATACGGCAACCAGGCGATACGGCAACCAGGCGATACGGCAACCAGGCGATACGGCAACCAGGCGATACGGCAACCAGGCGATACGGCAACCAGGCGATACGGCAACCAGGCGATACGGCAACCAGGCGATACGGCAACCAGGCGATACGGCAACCAGGCGATACGGCAACCAGGCGATACGGCAACCAGGCGATACGGCAACCAGGCGATACGGCAACCAGGCGATACGGCAACCAGGCGATACGGCAACCAGGCGATACGGCAACCAGGCGATACGGCAACCAGGCGATACGGCAATGATATGAAAAATAGGAAGGGAGCAACTTTTGCATTGGTCGTACGTAAGTCGACAACAACAACAACGAATTCAGATCGAGGCTTTGGTGTGAACATGCAGGTGAACACAAACATATTATTAGTCTTTACCATAGTCGATGCAAGCATCCATGGCTAGCGTCGACGTGAGGCAAATATTACATTAATAAATAGCGTCAGAGGGCCGTCGAGCTTGCGCTCTTTATGCCCTCACCAAAACACCCCTCCCCAACACCCGATATCGGGCCGCATAGCGGCACGTTGTGGATGTCTCTTTTTCAGGGCAGCCTCCACCCGAGTCCGCTCGATCGGGTTCCACTGGTGGCCGTCCTAACCCAAAGACACCCGGTCGGTCCGACACTGTGTTTGCGCACAATGCACACGATCGACTTTCTCAGGAGTCGGGATGGAAAATGTACGTCTTAAAATCTCCCCCCCCCCATGCCGGGGAAGCGTTAGACGCCCTATAAGAGGGATTCAACTGTGGTTTTCCACAACGCAACAAATTTGCGAAGGAGCTGGGACGAAACGGTTGCCTTGAAACAGCTTCTCATAGCTGCATAGTAAGAATCATCGGCCACAGGTTACCATCTTTGCGTCTCGCCTCAAATCCATTAACGGCTACTTGTAATCATGATTCTTCCACATGTGAAGCATCACAACTGGCAGCCCTGTAGGTGCTGTTTTATTTACGGCAGGTAACGAGTACGTCCATTGTATGCCCACGCAGGAAGAGTCACAGTGTTCTTGTTCCCCGGGTAACGTCGAGGGGGTCGGTGGCCGACGCCTCTTAATCGATAAGCCACCACAGACTTGTCAACCGGAGCCCTGGGAAGAAATTAGGCAAATGATCTCTTCAATCATAATGACACAATAATTGATAAAAAAAGGAATGCACTATAATAGTATAAATCTACCTCACCATTCTTAAGATGGCATGAAGTCTTTAGATAACTAAATCTCAAAATGGCCAATACGTGTCCCAGCTTGAAGACACATGGCAAACATAGTTTTTAAGATAAAATGCAAAGGTCAAACTTGTTTATTCTTATGAGAATTATAAAGCATTGACATAAATAAGACATACTTGAAATCATTCCTGCACAACAAGCGTCACAACATACGGCCCGCGGGCCACATGCGGCCCGCAATCACCCACTTTGTGGCGCGTAAAGTAACGAAGCATTCTTTATTATTAATATTTTCTTAATCGCTTTTCCTCTGACCTCTTTTCTTTTGCCCCGCACAAGTCCTTCCTTATTTTCCGTTGGCCCGCGCACGTTTTTCATTAAGTGTTACTTCCATTTGGTTGTGCAGGCTTGCTTTAAATAATTGGTAGTAAAATATAACAATATAAAAGGTTTAAAATAAAATGCTTAAACAACTCACTAGGTTATATTTGCCGCCGGCTGGTCACTATGGCGTGAAGATCTAGAAAGAAGTGTTCTTAATTCTACCTGGCATATATAGTTAAGGTTATATAATTGGTCATTGGCTGATTTCTATCATGTGTTAAACAGACCTTTTGCATCGTGATCAAAAGATTTCCTGAGTTGACTCAGAAGTGAAGTGTATTTTTGACTGCGCGTTTCATGAGACGGTTCACCACTCTCATTCAGTTCTAGACGATGACAATAGGGGGAATAACCCATAGCAAACAATACAAAGGGTAGGGGAGGATAATCAATCAAGGTTTTCAAAGTGTATCACTGCATTGGAATTTAAATGTCCAGCTAGATTTCATCACAAATTTATATGCCTGGAAACGAGATCGCTTCATTTGTGTGTACCATGAGCTCGCTCCATCTGTGTGTACCATGAGCTCGCTCCATCTGTGTGTACCATGAGCTTGCTCCATCTGTGTGTACCATGAGCTCGCTCCATCTGTGTGTACCATGAGCTCGCTCCATCTGTGTGTACCATGAGCTCGCTCCATCTGTGTGTACCATGAGCTCGCTCCATCTGTGTGTACCATGAGCTCGCTCCATCTGTGTGTACCATGAGCTCGCTCCATCTGTGTGTACCATGAGCTCGCTCCATCTGTGTGTACCATGAGCTCGCTTCATCTGTGTGTACCATGAGCTCGCTCCATCTGTGTGTACTATGAGCAGTCTTCTTAACCAATACACTATCGCCACGTCTACATTTTGAGGCCTAAATAGTATATGTGAAGTAAATAATCCCAATTGCTGTAGCTCTGAGAGAAAAAAAGAGTACATTATTTTCATTTCATTATGTCAAATATCTGTTCATTTTTTCGCCAGTATTTGTAGATTACAATCTTCATTTACAATGTCTCATCCATTTACAGCAAATACCCGATGGAAGAAACTGGAAGCCGTCATTTCACAGTGAGAACCATACTGACAACATATTCTCTATTAATGTGACTCTTACAGTGATGGACACAAGGGTTGAAGACAGTGGCCAATATATGTGTAGACTCTATTATATGGCAAATGAGGACGACTTTGATAGCTCAGATTGCAGTACTTCCGTTTGGCTCAGTGTCCGTATAGGTAAGTCTGGGACTTGATTTAATTAGGCCAGACTGACACTGTCACACGCTTAAAACGGTAAGAGAAAGTCAAAATATAAAAAAAAAAATAATAAAATAAAGTATTATAATTACTTAATTGAGAGTCCAGTGGTTTACGGTAACATTTACATTAAAAAAAAATACAGTGTACAACTAATGACTCCATATATGGACTGTAACGATCTTAATTAAATTGTTGAAATTAAAACTGGCATCAATTTGTATCTGTCATCACTTTCTACCTATATAACATGTTTATTTAATTATATATCTTGCAACTTTATCTTGAAACTTACGAGAAAAAATATAAATTAACAGTTATTTATCTGGTTAGTGAATGACAGGTGATCCCGATTCCGATTAAACAATGATCCCGATGGGACCAGTATCCTGATTGGATACAGTTCCCGGTGGAATCCCGATCACAATTACTTCCTTTTTTCGATTGGATCCCATTTGCCGATGGGATTCGTTTCCTGGTGAGAATACATTCAGAGAGTGATCCCGACTGCATTGGAAACTCAAAAACTGTGGGATACCGTTTTCCTGATAGGCATCCTGCTTTTTGATAGTGTTTAAAAAAAATTAGCTTAGTAGAAAGGCCCGAGAAAAATTGACTAGCGATCAAAGTGGCCCTTTAGACGATTTGGGTTGACGGCCCTTGGACTACCAGCTACTGATAAAAAACAACCACTTTTACATCTCTACAGCCTCGCTGTACACCGGCCCTAAAGATTCAAAGGTCAACACCGACTCTCCAAGTGGTACGTCTTTTCTTAGAAGTCATGCAGATTTTTTCCATATATATATATATATATATATATATATATATATATATATATATATATATATATATATGGCATCAATAATTAACATCTACAAATCATAACTAAAATTGGTGTAGATTGATTTTTTTTTTTCAAAACGAAAATTATGTGAATCAGATGGTTAAAAAATGTACGAATTCCCTTCACTTTGCTCGTCACTTCTTTCCCTTTCTATGACTCTGTCTAAGTTTATTTCACTTTTATATATTTTTCTCCATTTCTTTGCGTTTCTCTCTCTATGTCGTTAAACTCACAATCCGATGTTTATTTTTTTTTGTGTACACTTACACTACCAAGTGAGATTACCAGGTTGATTTCAAGGAAGTGTAAACAATGATTTACATATTTAAATAATGTTTTGTGATAAAAATATTCCCTTTTTCTTCTTCTTCTTCTTCTATATGTTAAGGATCCACGATACATTTATTGATCATTTTGGCTCCTATGCATGTAGAGGGGATTTGCAATGTGCCTTGTGTTAAAGAGTATGTTTCACTGGTTGCAAGAGCCACTTTTTGAGGGAATCATTCACTGGGGGTTGGAAGGCTTGACGCAGTAGAAGCAAATGTGTCTACTGTTGTCGTCACTACTCTTCCTTTTGAAAGCTTGTTCCAGTCCCTGATTGCCTTGAGCAGGAATGAACAGCTCCTATACTGGCTTCTTGCTGGTATGAGCCTGGAATTGCCTGTCATTGCCTCGTCGCTGTCTATGAGGGAGAGGGACGAGTTTGTGTTTAATACTGGAACAGTGGACCAGCCCATTATTTATTTTGTCCATCATGGAGAGCCTGGTTTGTCGTCGTCGTTCTTCGAATGCTGACCAGCCTAGTGTTTCCAGCATGCTGCCAACACTTGAGGTATTCCTGTAGTGGTTCAGGACAAAGCGTGCTGCCCGTCGCTGGACCGCCTCCATCCTGTCAATGCTCTTCTGGGTAAATTTGTCCCAGGCTGAAGATTCATAATCTAAAACCGGACGGACAAAGGCTTTATATGCTCTTTCTTTCACACTGGAGTTGCCAATCTTTAGATTACGCCTTAAGAACCCAAGGGCCTTGTTTGCTTGGTTACATACATTGTTAATATGCTCGTCTCAACGGACCTCTCTTTGAATTTTTAAAAACATAAAAAAAAATTAAATGTCACCTTCCGACCAGGTTCCTTCCCAAAATGGATAATGATACTATTTCCAGTGCAGATGTTCTAAAATGAGTCTAATATAGAAACACAAACAACAACGAGGTTACGGACCTTGGTGTCATCTATATTTGTGTTTGAGACTAAAGCTATTTTGTAATACTTACTTCTTGCTTAACTATCTACTCACGAACATACGGTTTTCTGTCCCACCGAACACGTTCTACACATGGTTACCTGTAATATATTTATCCCAAAATTTTATAAACTTACTTCCCTTTGTTTGCTTTAGAACTCGAAATGCAATTCCAAAGATATTAGCAGCGAAACATGGGGTTTGATTGGAGGTGTGCTTCATTTGACAAGCACTAACATTCGAACGAATTGTTCAACATCCTAAATAATATACATAAATGTTAATTAAGTCGTCTTAGATGGAATAAGATGGTTGACAACAACAAGGAATGATAGGCTATAATTGACATCATTGTCACGGTGAGCATCTGTCCCACTCTACAACTTTATATCGTGGGGTAACCGAATGTTCCGTTTACATCATTTTAACAAAAAAATTATTAAAGTATTAAAGGGCGTATACGAAAAAGATAGAATAATAAATATCTTAACTAGAACTACTGACGTTGGTAAAATGAATATACATCAATTGCTTTGCATTAAGATCAACTGATATTGCCAAAGTTTAATTAATAAAAGGCTTTAATTGATAAATTTCTGGTTTCACCATACAGTCAAGTCATTGTGATGCATCGTTTACCAAATACCATTATGTTTCAAGAAGCTTTTAACATGTCTCTCAGTGTCTCAACATGCTGCTTACATGACGCACAGTGTCTCAACGTGCTGCTACATGACGCACAGTGTCTCAACGTGCTGATAACATGACTAACAATGTCTTAACGTGTTGCTTACATAACACACATTGTCTAAACGTGCTGCTAACATAACACACAGTGTCTCAATGTGCTGCTAGCATGACCCAAAGTGTCTTAACGTGCTAATAACATGACTCACAATGTCTCAACATGTTGCTTACATGACATACAGTGTCTCAACGTTTTGCTAACATGACGCACAGTGTCTCAACGTGCTGGTAAAATGAAACACAGTGTCTCAACGCGCTGGTAACATGACACACACTGTTTCAACGTGCTGCTAACAACACAGTGTCTCAACGTGCTGCTAACAAATACTAACATGATTCATGGTGTCTCAACGTGCTAATAACATTGCATACTATGTTTGAACTAGCTGCTAACATTATACATAATGTGTATCATCTGGCTTCTATCATCACACAAAAGTATCAACTTGCTGATATCATCACACAAAAGGATCAACTTGCTGGTATCATCACTGGCTTTATATATCGACTGTTTTTATCATCACACACAATCAATCACCTAGCCGCTATCATCACACACTATGTATTGACTGCCTACTATCATCACACACTATGTATCAACTGGCTGATAACATCACAAACTATGTATCGACTGGCTGATAACATCACAAACTATGTATCAACTGGCTGATAACATCACAAACTATGTATCAACTGGCTGATAACATCACAAACTATGTATCAACTGGCTTTTAACATCACAAACTATGTAACAACTGGCTGTTAACATCACAAACTATGTATCAACTGGCTGTTAACATCGCACACTATGTATCAAATGGCTATTAACACCACCCACTAAGTATCAAATGGCTGCTAATATCACACACTATGTATCAACTGGCTGATAACATCACAAACTATGTATCAACTGGCTATTAACATCGCACACTGTGTATCAACTGGCTATTAACACCACACACTAAGTATCAAATGGCTGCTAACATCGCACACTTTGAATCAAATGGCTGCCAACATCACACACTATGTATCAAATGGCTATTAACATCACACACTAAATATCAAATTGCTGCTAACATCGGACACTTTGTATCAAATTGCTGCTAACATCGGACACTTTGTATCAACCGTCTATTAACATCACACACTAAGCATTAAATGGCTGCTAACATCACACATTTTGTATCAACTGGCCATTAACATCGCACTTTTTTTATCAACTGGCTGTTAACATCGCACACTAAGTATCAAATGGCTGCTAACATCAAACACTATGTATCAACTGGCTATTAACATCGCACACTATATAACAACTGGCTGTTAACATCACAAACTAAGTATCAATTGGCTGCTAACATCAAACACTATGTATCAAATGACTATTAACATCACACACTAAGTATCAAATAGCTGGTAACATCGGACACTTTGTAGCAAATGGCTGCTAAAATCACACACTAAGTATCAACTGGCTGTTAACATCTGACACTATGTATGAACTGGCTATTAACATCACACACTATGTAACAACTGGCTGTTAACATCACAAACTAAGTATCAAATGGCTGCTAACATCAAACACTATGTATCAACTGGCTATTAACATCGCACACTATGTAACAACTGGCTGTTAACATCACAAACTAAGTATCAAATGGCTGCTAACATCAAACACTATGTATCAAATGACTATTAACATCACACACTAAGTATCAAATAGCTGGTAACATCGGACACTTTGTATCAAATGGCTGCTAAAATCACACACTAAGTATCAACTGGCTGTTAACATCTCACACTATGTATCAACTGGCTATTAACATCACACACTATGTAACAACTGGCTGTTAACATCACAAACTAAGTATCAAATGGCTGCTAACATCAAACACTATGTATCAACTGGCTGTTAAAATCGCCCACTATGTATCAACTTGCTGTTAACATCACACACTATGTATCAACTGGCTGCTAACATCGCACACTTTGTATCAACTGGCTGTTGACCTCAAACACTATGTACCAACTGGCTGTTAAGATCGCACACTATGTATCAACTTGCTGTTAACATCACACACTATGTATCAACTGGCTGTTAACATCAGAAACTAAGTATCAAATGGCTGCTAACATCAGACACTATGTATCAACTGGCTATTAACACCGCACACTATATATCAACTGTCTGTTAACATCGCACTCTATGTATCAACTGGCTGTTAACATCGCACACTATGTATCAACTTGCTGTTAACATCATACACTATGTATCAACTGGCTGTTAACATCAGAAACTAAGTATCAAATGGCTGCTAATATCAGATACTATATATCAACTGTCTGTTAACATCGCACACTATGTATCAACTTGCTGTTAACATCGCACACTATGTATCAACTTGCTGTTAACATCGCACACTATGTATCAAATCCCTGTTAACATCGCACACTTTGTATCAACTGGCTGTTAACATCGCACACTTTGTATCAACTGGCTTGTTAACATCGCACACTTTGTATCAACTGGCTGTTAATATCGCACACTTTGTATCAACTGGCTTGTTAACATCGCACACTTTGTATCAACTGGCTGTTAACATCGCACACTTTGTATCAACTGGCTGTTAACATCGCACACTTTATATCAACTGGCTTGTTAACATCGCACACTTTGTATCAACTGGCTTGTTAACATCATACACTGTGTATCAAATGGCTATTAACATCACACACTAAGTATCAAATGGCTGCTAACATCGCACACTTTGTATCAAATGGCTGCCATCATCACACACTATGTATCAAATGGCTGCTAAAATCACACACTAAGTATCAACTGGCTGTTAACATCGGACACTTTGTATCAAATGGCTGCTAAAATCACACACTAAGTATCAACTGGCTGTTAACATCGCACATTATGTATCAAATGGCTATTAACATGGCACACTAAGTATCAAATGGCTGCTAACATCACACACTTTGTATCAACTGGCTGTTTACATCGCACACTTTGTATCAACTGGCCGTTAACATAAAACTTTATGTATCATCTGATTACAATCATCTCACACTATGTATCAACTGGCTGTTAACATCACATACTATGAATCAACTCGCTGCTATCATCCCACATTATGATTTAACTTGCCACTATCTTTACAAACTATGTATCAACTTGCTATTATCATTATAGACAATGTATAAACTGGCTGCTATCATTACACACTATGTTTGTCAAGGCCGCTATGATAACACACTATCTATTAACTGGCTGTAAACATCATACACTGTGTCCAACTTGAAACTCTCATCACACACATGTCTCAACTGACTGCAAACATCACACGCTCTGTCTCAAATTACTGCGACCAACACACTTTGTGTCTCAAGTGGCTGTAAACATCACACACTGTGTCTGAAATTACTGCGACAAACACAGTCTGTAACTAGGTGGCTGTAAACATCACACTGTGTCTCAAGTGGCTGTAAACATCACACTCTGCGTCTCAAGTGGCTGTAAACATCACACTCTGCGTCTCAAGTGGCTGTAAACATCATACTCTGTGTCTCAAGTGGCTGTAAACATCACACTCTGTGTCTCAAGTGGCTGCTAAGAACAAACAATTTGTCTCATCTTGCTGCAGAGATCTCATACTGTGTACTATATTGCTTGTAACATCACCCGTGTAATTCAACTTGTTTTTAACATCCTACATTTTTAAAATCATATAGACCGGCTGGATGAGAGCGCTACTGGCTCAAAAACCCAAAGTGGGGGTAGGTTTATATTACAAAACACTTGAGATTCTTTCTGCTCTGCTCATTTAAACCTAGATTATATTTTATTGGTTCAAAATCTCAGTTGAAGGAAACAAATATGATTTTATATTTTTTGATAAAAAAAACAAAATTAAATTCGGTTGTTGGTTATTTGGTCATTGAAAGCGCTTCAGTTTGTTCTTGTGAACACAGTATGTTTCACACTGAATATTTTTCATTTCAAATTTCACTAGACAAAAAGCTCCAGAAATATTCTCTAGAGTCTCGTGTTAGATCTTGTTACAATGGAACATATAATTGTGTATATTTGTAACTTGTAATTTCTATCTTGATAATTTCAAATACACTAATAGTAAATTTACAATAAATTTTACAATCGAAAGATCAGAATGAGGACATGATGTGTAAAATACATGACAGGAAGTGCTGTCTATAAAGTTATACCACATGTTCCTTTACTTTCCTAAAATTACTGTATAAATCACCTATTTTACCTATTAGTATATTTCAAAAACTTATTTCAATGTATTTCGATTAATGGCACCAAACTTTATTTTAAGTCAAGCCAATCACATAAAAACATCATAACGAGCCAACCAAGACAAAATAATTGAAAAGTATCTTTTCAGGGATAAGTATTATTATTATTATTTTATGAGTAAAGTTGTGACATATCTTTACTGGGTTAGTCAAATAATAATCATTTTAGTAAATAAGGAAATATATTTCGGTTTTTATTTATTTGATTCAGATACTACAGTACTTTTTATATTTATTCACTTCCCTGCAGTGTGGTTCCATACACTTCCCTGCAGTGTGGTTCCATAAACTTCCCTGCATTGTGGTTCAATACACTTCCCTGCAGTGTGGTTCCATAAACTTCCCTGCAGTGTGGTTCCATACACTTCCCTGCAGTGTGGTTCCATACACTTCCCTGCAGTGTGGTTCCATAAACTTCCCTGCAGTGTGGTTCCATACACTTCCCTGCAGTGTAGTTCCATGCACTTCCCTGCAGTGTAGTTCCATGCACTTCCCTGCAGTGTAGTTCCATGCAATTCCCTGCAGTGTAGTTCCATGCACTTCCCTGTAGTGTAGTGCCATACACGATCCTAATGTCGTTATACGTTCACAAACCTGTGCGTCACTCTGTTGTCTAATCCATGTACATAATCACTTGTCTGTAAATCCTAATTCACATAGTTTAAAAGTGTGTACAAATACGTAAATCCATTTTTTTAAAAACTTTATTCAGAGAAAGTTAAAGTTTATAATGTAATCCATTTACACTAATTTTTTTTTAAAAATTACAAAACTATTTTCTCATCAGGGGAGAGAACTACAAAATCAGAGCCCAGAAACCATGGACACTTCATTTTCACCAGAGAAATACAAGAAGTTTTTGGACTTTATTTCATTTGCCTGGCTGCTTGGTTACGTTAACGTCCATCTGTTAGAAGTTTTAGACACGGGAAAGGGAATTTAGTAAAATATTGTGAAAACATTCAAAATTTCTCCTTCCCCTGCGCGTCGTTGAGACTATAACTTACGAACCAAATAAAAGAAATTACAATTTTCAATTGATATTTAATGAATTAATCGATGAACACAAGAGGATATATTTCAGTTATCAAAGGTGTTGTGGAAATCAATCTAATCTAAGACAGTCTTTTTAACTGTTATTTACATACACCATGTGTGTTCGCTGTGTATCAAGTATCGATAAAGGTTGCTTTTACTACAGATGTCAATGTGTTTTTGAAAATCGTTGATTATAAAATTTCAGGCTAAATATAACTATAATGATTATTTTTCTAAACCATTCATCATAAAAATTTTAATACTATGTATCTATATTTTATTATTTTAACAAGCTACCAGGAAATCTATGTGGTTAAAAATATGTTTATTTGATAATTACACGATTATTATAGTATTGGTTGCAATTTAGAAAAGTTAACATATTATTACCCAGCTACTCGTTATATATTGTTTTGAATAACAAAGTTCAACAATTATTTAATTACATTGCAACTTATAATTAATATAATTTTGAAAGGCAATTTTTTAAATCTTCAATTTCTTATCTAAATTATGTCTTTAATGAGAAATAATGTTCTATTAAATACTATAAATTTCATTATTTCCATATTTTAATCGTTTGAAGAAATATTTAAAGTTTTAATTGCAATTAAATTCAAGTAAATGCTACTTAATATATTTTCCTTATATTTCTTTGATATTTAAATCTTACACCAGCGCCTGTCAACACATTAATGTGATGCTATTAAATTCTTTGACCAACCTCAGATAAAACAACCCAGTTTTGGGATACACATCAAACAACCCAGTAATGGGATACACATCAAACAACCCAGTAATGGGATACACATAAAACAACCTAGAAATGGGATACACATAAAACAAGCCAGTAATGGGATACACTTAAAGGAAACAATATGTGAAAATAAAACAAACATAACACTTTTGTCCGTTGTTTTAAAAAAATTGTGTTTAAAGTTGAATGAAATAAGTATTTTTTAAAGAATTTTTTAAATTAATTTTAAATACTTTGAATATAACATTAACTGAACATTTTGAAATCACATATATAAGAAAATAATTGCTTAAAAAGCATGTTTAATTCAGACACTTAACACAAAAATAAATCTATTGAAAACAGAAGGTTAAAAAATGTTTTGTTATTGTACAAATAAAATTTAAAAAATCAATCTTCATAATAAATAATCAATGCAGCCAATTTAACAGCTAATGCCATTTCACGATTTTGACATTTTAAAAAATCAATCTGTATATATTTATTTAAAAGGGCCAAGTTCAATACGAAAAAGATTGTAAATATTAAATTGAAAATTGATTTACTTCCTTTAAATTGTATGTTTGGCTTTGAAAGATATTAATTACATCTATTTTAACTTCAAAGGAAAATGGTCAACATGAGGAAAATGTTCCAATGTTTAGTTAAATAACCGGATTTTTTAATATTTTTTTTTGCAAACTTGAGCACGGACAAATGTAAAATTACAAAAAATAGAACCTGTCAACTCAACAACAATGAGTTTAAATGCTGTTTGTAATTAAAATGTCCATGCACTAAGAAATCTCTTTTTTCGAAGAAACCCACCCCCCCCCCCCAAACAATGTGTCCAACTGAATGAAAGATCAAGGCAAACAGTGGATCATGTAAACACTAGTGTGAATATTTCTTTAGTTTGACGGCTCTTTCCTCATGATCTAACCCTGGGGCTGCCCGACCTTTTGTGCACAGAGTCGCACGTAATTATTGCCATTTATTAATATTGTATTTTTTTGCCTGGTCGCATGACAATTTTTTAAAGGAATTTAAGTTGTATATACAATACATTTGATCAAATGTGACAACTAACAGATAACATTCAATACCTAGTTACTTGTTAATAATGTGCAATGAGATTTTTTTAATTATTATTATTTTTTTTTTTTGGTGCTTAAAACAGTTTTTAAATAGCTTCTCATAGTCTGGTAGCAAATCAGAGAATCCAAATTTTATATCTGTGATCTCAGGCTTGTACTTGGATTAGCAATTTTATATGTAAGAGGAAGTTAGATCTCAGGTCTGTACTTGGATTAGCAATTTGATATGTAAGAGGAAGTTAGAACTCAGGTCTGTACTTGGATGAGCAATTTTATATGTAAGAGGAAGTTAGATCTCAGGTCTGTACTTGAATGAGCAATTTTATATGTAAGAGGAAGTTAGATCTCAGGTCTGTACTTGAATGAGCAATTTTATATGTAAGAGGAAGTTAGATCTCAGGTCTGTACTTGAATGAGCAATTTTATATGTAAGAGGAAGTTAGATCTCAGGTCTGTACTTGAATGAGCAATTTTATATGTAAGAGGAAGTTAGATCTCAGGTCTGTACTTGAATGAGCAATTTTATATGTAAGAGGAAGTTAGATCTCAGGTCTGTACTTGAATGAGCAATTTTATATGTAAGAGGAAGTTAGATCTCAGGTCTGTACTTGAATGAGCAATTTTATATGTAAGAGGAAGTTAGATCTCAGGTCTGTACTTGAATTAGCAATTTTATATGTAAGAGGAAGTTAGATCTCAGGTCTGTACTTGAATGAGCAATTTGATATGTAAGAGGAAGTTAGATCTCAGGTCTGTACTTGAATTAGCTATGTTATTTGCGGGAGAAAGATGGATCTCATGACTGTATTGGATTTGCGATGTTATATGCGGGAGAAAGTTGTATAGAAGGCCTGTGCTTGGATTAACGATGTTATATGCGTGAGAAAATTGTATAGAAGGCCTGTACTTGGATTAACGATGTTCATGCAGGAGGAAGTTGGATCTCAAGCTAAACCTGAGCCACATTCAACAGTCATTTTCAAGGCCACGGGGGTTCTATATTTGGAAACTAATCAGCTTTCAATGACGCAATGATGGGTTAATTACAAGTCTTTGATTTTTTTCTGTCAAAATTTTGTCATTCTGCAAGTCTATACATCGAACCCACAGATCGGTAAAAGAAGAGGTCAACCGAATTTCGGTTAGGTTTCGGTGCTGAAAATTGCCATATGATTATTTTCCGCGTAGTTTCAGTTTCGGCCGAAACGTCTGCGCGATCGAATTTCAAAATATCTGGTTATTAATCTCCCTCCCGGGTCTCGAGTTGGCAAGCCTGTGGTGGCTGCCGATTGGGAGACGTCGGCCAGCGTGCCCACTCGACGTTACCTAAGAGACAAAACGACCATCGGCGTGTCCTGCGTGGGCAGACAAGGGACATGCATGGTACCTGTCGGAATAAAGTTAGCACCCATGGGGCTATAGGCTGTGACTATGTTACAGATGGAAGTAAAGGCATAGACAAGTTAGGTATCATGATTACAAGTTGGAACTGAACTCTCTCTCTCTCTTCCCTCTCTCTCTCTCCTTGCCTCTCTCTCTCTTTCTCTCTCCTTTCCCCTCTCGCTCTCTCTTACTCTCTACTTTCCCCTCTCTCCCTCCCTCACTCTCTATCTCCCTCTCTCTGACGCCTTATATCCACAAACTTGTTGATTACTCTATTCCTGTCATCCAATGATCACTCAGACAGAATGATGACTCTCATGACACAAATCACGGACCCAGACAGCGTTCATATAATAACAACAGTGATTCTCATACCATTGACAACAATTTATTTCGTGGGCATTTAAATGGTATGTATTTTTGTGTATGCATTAAACAATACGTTAAAAAAATAAGTTGATAATCGTTAATATTGTAGCACATGGTGATGAAATGTTCATATTGTTGTAAACGATGAAGAAATGTTCATATTATAGAACTTTATGATGAGATGTTCATATTGTAGAACGAAATGATTAAATGTTCATATTGCAAAACATACTGATGAAATGTTCATATTGAAACCCATAATGATGAAATATTCATAGTGTAGTTTACATTGGTGAAATGTTGATATGGTGGTCCATGATGCTGAAATTTTCATATTGTAGTACACGATGATGAAATGTTCATAATGTAACACATAATGATGAAATGTTAATATTTAATACATTATGATGAAATGTTCATATTGTTACACACAATGATGAAATGTTCATATTGTTAGACACAATGATGAAATGTTCATATTGTTAGACACAATGATGAAATGTTCACATTGAAGTAAATGATCATGAAAGTTTTTCCGCGAATGGGATTAAATTAAAATGAACTACTGAACTGTGTTCAGCAATATTACATTATTGATGAGCAAGTAAATTATAATTTAATTTTTTTAAACAAGAAGTACGAAGGTTATGGGTAAATATGATTATGTCCATAGAGATGGCACGAGGGATCTAGAATATTCTGATTCTGGCATTGTTCAGCGTAAATATATATTCGTTTATATTGTAGGCCTGAACAACAAAAAAATGTAAGGTGGGTTGTAATACTTTATGAAAAGCTTGTCCGGGCCGAAAGATGATGGGACTGGGAGAAAGCTATTAAGAAAGTAGTAATAATAAAAAAAAATTCTTCGTTACTTGGCGGGTCACCAAATGGGAGCTGGCAAGCCGCATACGGCCCGCGGGCCTTATGTTGTGCAAGCCTGGCTTATAGGATTACTTGAAATAAATGTACATATAAAATATTCAATAAAACGAATTTAAAAAAAAACAAACAAAGCTGATAATGTTTTTTTGTTTGTAGGTAATAATCATAAATCATAAATTTGTTGAAGCAGGAAACCTGAAACAGTTCAGTAACCTCTAGTGATTAGTGTTGGAGGCATCCATTAAATTTTCCCTACATGTCGGAGGCTCTGTCTGTTTGATCTCGTGGCGTCTTTGACTATCGACTTTTCCCTGTTCTCTTGTACGATTGTATCCCATCCCCTGTCTTCCCAAGCTTGATATTAAAAATGTTACTCAGTACAACATCTCCCTAACTAAGTTAGACGCTACTTCAAAGTCAGACGGCACTCTAAAGTAAGTCGGCACTCTAAAGTCAGTCGGTACTCTAAAGTCAGTCGGTACTCTAAAGTCAGTCGGTACTCTAAAGTCAGTCGATACTCCAAAGTCAGACGGAATCCAAAGTCAGACGGTACTCCAATGTCAGACGGTAATCCAATGTCAGACGGTAATCCTATGTCAGACGGTACCCCAAAACTCTGAAATACAATACCAACAACATTTATATCTTCACCTAAATTACCAGGTCTGTCAATAATATCTAAACATGAAGACAAATGTTGCATTTTGAGAACCACTGGTATAACAAAAAGTCTTCCAGATTAAAAAAAAAACACCATAAATTTGAGGTAATCCAATAATATTTGGAGTTTTTAACCCTGCAATTAACACCGCCGAGTTAAGGTGGCACCGGCACCAAGGGGCAACAATGGTGTTTAATAATCTCGAAAAATTTCCATGATTTAAAGTCATAGTAGACACAATCTGCAACTATAAGGGTAGTTCGAACATTCTTGGAATACTTTTCCATGTCACAAATGCAGATAGTTCTAACATTGTCGGCATACTTTGCCAGGTCAAAGTCCCGGATAAACATAAAAGATCTTAAAGTGGCTGTCTTTATCATCACCCCACTTTTTACATAAGGAGCATGCCAGATTGATGTAGCATGTTTCGAGATTGCCGGATAGCACACTGACCAAACAACACATGTACGATGAACTATCCAGGGATGAACCCTCGATTGATGGGGAGAAAAGCTTTTATAATTTTGTTTCAAACAATGTCCTTCACAACTTTTAAAATTGACCTTAAATCAAGGGAAACAAATGTGTTGGATCTCACAAGCTGGTAAAACGAACTCACGGTTGAAGCACACTAGAAGCTGGCTAGACAACTCACGGCTAGAGAACACACTAAGCTGGGTAGACGAATCGGTTGGAGCAAACACTAAGCGAGCTAGACAACACACTGTTGGAGCACACACTAAGGTGGGTAGACGGACTCTCAGTTGTAGCACACTAAGCTGGCTAGACGGACTCACTGTTGAAGCACACACTAAGCTGGTTAGACGGACTCACTGTTGGAGCACACACTAAGCTGGCTAGACGGACTCACTGTTGAATCACACACTAAGGTGGCTAGACGCACTCACTGTTGAAGCACACACTAAGGTGGCTAGACGGACTCACTGTTGAAGCACACAATAAGGTGGCTAGACGGACTCACTGTTAAAGCACATACTAAGGTGGCTAGACGGACTCACTGTTGGAGCACACACTAAGGTGGCTAGACGGACTCACTGTTGGAGCACACACTAAGCTGGCTAGACGGACTCACTGTTGAATCACACACTAAGGTGGCTAGACGGACTCACAGCTGGAGCACACATTTAGCTGGCAAGACGATTCACAGTTAGGGCACACACTCCAATAAGTAAAAGTATCGGTCTTATCCCAAGAAAAACGCACAGCAAGGAAACAATGAGAATTGCCTACAATGCCCTTATGACCCCTAACATTACTTTCCTAGATGCGGAAAGATTCATGTAACAAATAGGACCCACAAGACGACAACGGGATCACCGTTGGATATTTATAAGGCATCCTTCCGTCTTTACGACACGATGGAGTAGCTATGTACTCTTCATATAATGGCTCTCCAGGCCGATCCTGGAATGGCAGTCTCGGCTGCATTTCTCGAGAATATGGCTCCTGGTTAGATGTGGCCTTCCGTATTGTTCTTTTTGTTGCTTCGATTCGCGCCTCTTCTCCCCTTTTGGCTCCTTCATACACTGCTGTTGGCCACCTGGAATGTTGGTCAGCGATGATCTCACATGAGTTCATTTCAGTGTTGACTCCCCTGCTCTTGTTGCAAACGTTCCTAAATCTCTGGCATGGCTGTTCACTATGTCTTCTACCTTCTGCCAACTCGCCAAACATCTTTGCAAGCCTAGAGGAGACAACACTGATCCCCGACAAACATTTTGCGACTAAATGACAGTGATGATGTCCAAAGTTTCGAGACTCTGAAGGCGCTGCAGACACGTTGTTCAGAACTGGTTCTAAAAATAATATTTCCCACTTACTCTTCAAATCTAAAAATAAAACTATTTATCTGATACATATTTTTCTTTTGGTGTGACTGCTTTCATTTCCGAATAGCGCCCAAATTATAATTCCACAAAAAAAACAACAAAAAAACATGCTAAATGATTTTAAAAAAAGAACAAGAAGAACGCGACTGCTTTTGGTGCGTAATATTTTTTTTACTTTCTTAAGTTGAAATCGTCTCAATTTAAATATGGTGTTATAAATATTCGGTTTAAAAGTCATTGGGACATCAGAATATTAATACAGATCATGGGCGTGAAATAAAATGTATGCACTGACCTATCATTCGGGGGAAGGAGTGTAGAAAAAAATTGGGATTCTGAAATGTGCGTTACTTGAGCTCATGTTTGTTCAAGTAACATTAGTAGATGGCAAGTTCACGCATAGTATAACTGTCGCCAATGTTTGTCGCGCTATAACTAGCATACTAATAAAATGAATAAGAATGTCTGAATTATTGTACACATATTTTGTGTAAATACTTTTTTATAAATACAAAAGTTGTATTTTCTAAAACTCTCTCTGGTTTTAATCTTTCCCCAGCGAATTTTGTTCTCTTAAAAACTGGGCACTTTAAAACTGACACTGTAGCGATGTCAATGTTTGAGTCTTATTTTTAATCATTGGATATTTGAAATAAGTACATTTGTATAACACATATTGAAAAGCTCTTCTCTGTTCACTTCCCCTAAAACGATGACGTCATTGCTAAGTGATTAATTTATGATAACAAACCAGCAGCCATTTTAGTTCCGAAACACATCAACCTTATCTGAAGAAAACAAGAAATGGTGATAAAAAAATGAAATTAATTGCATATTTCTACTTGTTATTTTGCTGCAGATCGGGTAAGAAACCGAAGAGTAAATCACGCTGGTGTTAATGTACTTTGTCAGACCTTATGAGCTAGTTATTCGTATTTTTCCTGACTAGCGCCAAGCAACTTGTCATAAAATGAAAGACCATCATCGTACAGTGAGGCAATTAGTTTGGCTTTAAAACGTTTCGGCTAAAGCGGAGAACGGTACCCAAGATGGCCGCCATAGTTGCAGTGAATTAGGGTTCAGGTTAGGTAGAGGGATCGATTTAGGGTTCAGGTTAGGCATAGGGATCGATTTAGGGTTAGGGTTAGGCATAGGGATCGATTTAGGGTTCAGGTTAGGCATAGGGATCGATTTAGGGTTAGGTTTAGTGACAGTATTAACTGGTTGTGTCTACCAATTTGGTGGCCATGGCGGGTACTATTCACCTTATTTACCAACGTTTCTTCTGTCCGCTAGCACACCGCCTTCCATGTTCGAGCTCACTATAGACTAGACTAGCGAAGCTGGTACTGCATTATGAAGGTAAAACTGCTGGGGTGACCTGCCCGTGTGAGAACCCCAGTGTCTGAGACCCTTTTTTGACATGTGATATTGAGGATTTTTTCTGAGTCTTATTGTTTGAAAGTGGTTCAGCATTCTTGCATGGCGTTGGTATACCGTCCACTTTTCACAGGCATAAGAGAAGTGTATGAAGAACAGCCGCCTAATATACTTTCAATTTAATTTGAGTGCTGATTCCTCTCTTGGTTGATAAGTTCATGGACAGTTTGCCATAGGTTGCACTGGCTCTCGGAGGTTAGCCTCGTAATCGATGGTTGCTCTTTTGGAAAGTCGGCTGCCGAGATGAGAAAAGCTATTCACTACCTTAAGTCTTTCGCCATATAATTTTAATGTTGGGCTCAACATAAGGTTTATGAAGAGGTGGCTGGTATAGGACCTCAGTCTTTTTGTGTTAATCGAGAGCCCAAAGTTTTTGCAGGCATTGGAAAAGTTTTTTACGCTTGTTTGTATATCTACTTCTGTAACAGCGTTTAGGGCACATTCGTATGCATGCAGGATTTCTTTTGATGGCATCTGTCCGGACCTTCATTTTGGCATGTAGTTTCATGAGGTTCAATAGATTACCTTTAGATCGGTATGTGAAGCCCATTCCAGCGTCTCCTTCTCTGAAGGCGTCGGTCAACATAGAGTAAAACATGATGCTGAAAAGTGTTAAGGCTAGTAGACAGCCTTGTTTCACGCCGTTTGTTGCATGGAAAGGTTTGGGCATCTCTTTATTTTCACGAACTCTATCCTGCCTACCGTCATGAAATAGTCGCACCATTGACCCGAACTTACATGGGGCATCCATTTGGCCATGATCTTCCAAAAGCCCTCTCTACCGATATTATCGAAAACGTTGGTCAGGTCTCTTCTTCTTCTTTCTTCTTTATTTTAAGGGCCCACGATCAATGAATTGATCATTCTAACTACATAGGTAGAGATGACCTAGCATGCCCTAGTATAAACCCTAGCATGCTAATGATGGAGGGTGGAAATGTAAGTCATAGTCGGAAAATATGCCTTATTGTTACATGGGTGAAAAAGTCTTTGGATATTATTTCTGACACTGTGTTGCCAATGCGCTACAAGCAGGCTACATGGACAAGAAGGGCTCATTGAAGGAAAGTCTTAATGCAAGACATGAGAGATTGGCATAACTGTCAATCCCTGGGTTAGTGTCGGAGTAATTTTAAGCTCTCAAACAACTAGTTTTAATCTTCAAAGAGTAGATTGGTCAATTAGAAATGTGTGTGTATGTGGGGGGGGGGGGAGGGGGTTTGGGAGGGCTTGTTTTCAATCAAAATACAAGTGGTGTAAGAAAATTCCCTCAACTGCTTTGTAAGTAAAAACAAATAACGTAAAAATTGTAGTCCTACTCTCTGTTTCTTTGAAATGAAAAAAGCAATTAGGCCAGCGCATTTGAAATTTAAGTATTTACAACACAATTCTCTAAAAAAATAATATTCTGATTGGTTCATTGAAATCGAGACAATGAAGGCAATTATCTGTTTTTCTCATTCGATTGGATATGGTGTTGACACAAAAAATATTGAAAATATATTATTTTTTTTTACTTATAACACCCAATAATCGTTTTAAAATTACAAAAAAACATACATACAAAAAAACATAGTTTTTATTAGATCCTCCGTACTGCCGTTGTCTAAGTCTTATAAATATAGCTACTACGGCGAAAATGTAGGGGTAAACAGGTCAATAGTTCACAGGAAATGAAGTCACAAAACATTATTTCAGGAATTCAGGGTTTTGTGATCATCACGATGTTCTAGAAGACGGTCACGTGGCTATATTTGAATAAAATAAAATTTTTGTACATGAATAAAATCAGTTTTTTTGTAAATGAATAAAATCAGTTTTTTTGTACGAATAAAATCAATTTTTTTGTACATGAATAAAATAAGTTTCTTGTACATGAATAAAATCAGTTTTTTTACATGAATAAAATATGTTTTTTTTGTATATGAATTAAATCAGTTTTTTGTACATGAATAAAATCAGATTTTTGTACATGAATAAAAAAGGATTTTTGTACATAATGAAAGTAAGACATCTCCTGAAAAAAATCCCTACGCGATTTTGGGAGGTAAATTTAAAAAAAAAAACCTTTTTCGTAACGATAGACTCACTCGGTATGATGCCCTGAGTCGTAACGATAGACTCACTCGGTATAATGCCCTGAGTCGTAATGATAGACTCACCCGGTATGATGCACTGAGTCGTAACGATAGACTCACCCGGTATGATGCCCTGAGTCGTAACGATAGACTCACCCGGTATGATGCCCTGAGTCGTAACGATAGACTCACCCGGTATGATGCCCTGAGTCGTAACGATAGACTCACCCGGTATGATGCCCTCTCAGCATTGCTATCTGTCACGCGGTATGATGCCCTGAGTCGTAACGATAGACTCACCCGGTATGATGCCCTGAGTTGTAACGATAGACTCACCCGGTATGATGCCCTGAGTCGTAACGATAGACTCACCCGGTATGATGCCCTGAGTCGTAACGATAGACTCTTCCGGTATGATGCCCTGAGTCGTAACAATAGACTCACCCGGTATGATGCCCTGAGTCGTAATGATAGACTCACCCGGTATGATGCCCTGAGTGCGTAACGATAGACTCACCCGGTATGATGCCCTGAGTCGTAACGATAGACTCTCCCGGTATGATGCCCTGAGTCGTAACGATAGACTCACCGGTATGATGCTCTGTGTCGTAACGTTAGACTCACCCGGTATGATGATACTAATGTGTGTGCCTTAGTTACTAAATATAACCAAGCTGATTCGGTAGGCTTTCAATTTGAGCATATTGGCCGTTTTGCTCAGACATTGTCGGGGACGGACTAGAGTTTAATTTGATTTTGAAGACAATGTGAAAGAATTTCTATGCACACTGTATATTTAAATAAAAAATTAAAATCAGCTCATTCTTTGAGACCCCAGCCCTGGACAAATTTATGATCACATGAAAAATTACAGCTAATTATCTTTTTTTTTTAAAAATCAACTTCATCATACTTTTAAATCAATATCATTTTTATTGTAATCAACTTTATTTGTCTCTATCCTCAGTTCAATGTGCGCTTCCAATTTTCGACAAGACAGCAGTCGTTGAGGGAGAGCCCTTCACAATCATCTGCGATCACCTTCGATGCGATGGCATTCCCGAAACTGTAAAGAGCATTGAGCTTATAGCAATAGTGAAGACAACTCCCAACGCGATTGCTTTGGCTTACATTACTGTTAAACAGCCAAGCCAAGATGATTATTCATCGGTACATATGCTTACATTTGGATACCTTACATTTGAATCATACTTTCAAGGCACTTAGATTTCGGTCACTTATATATTGAGCCATTTATCTTTGGGTCACTTATGTTTGGGTCACTTCTTCTTTACATTTAACCCAAAAATAAGGCATAGACAACTCGCATTTAAGAGATCTGTTATACACAAATTTTTTTGTGGGCATCCGTCTGCCACAATGTGACGATGGTGTAGACGTCACAGGACGAAATGACAAGGCCTGGGATTTATCTATAGGAGGATAAGTTGATTCCCTAGACAGTGCATCACCTCACACCGTGCATCTTTATAATCGAAGAGAGAATTATGTTCGGATGATACAGCTTGGCACAAACGACGTCGCAGGAATCCATGTTTGAGTCAGAATTTTTCCTTTTCTCTTAGATCCGTTGCCATCCAAGGTTAACGAATCCAATCCACCCGGGATGCTAGTGACATCTTTTTTAATGTATTAAACATAGGAAGAGGTATTATGGACGGTAACATGTTTCATTCTGGATTATAACATTACAACTTGACATTTGAATCTGTTCTACTTTCTTTTGAGTAAAATCAAAGACTATTTGGGAATAACACGTTTCAAAATTGTGTTGACGTGAGTTTACAAACTTCTGAAAACGATCATTCCTAATTAGTTACTCAAATTGCTTTAAGGGCATTAAAAACCCACCATCATCCTGAGTGGCGCTACAGCCCATCGTGGCGCCCTGACATGTTCCACGATCCCCTTCTATTCAGACATCATCATTAGTGGCGCTAAAGCCAATGTAGGGCCCTGGTCTGCTCCCCAACATCTTTAAATTCAGCCTCCGCCTCCACGATTGGACTGCCAGCTGTGAGATCGCCGTGATGTCTCATAACATTATATGTAGAGATCGCCGTGATGTCTTATAACTTTATATGTAGAGATCGCAGTGATGTCTTATAACTTTATATGTAGAGATCGCAGTGATGTCTCATAACGTTATATGTAGAGATCGCCGTGATGTCTCATAACTTTGTATGTAGAGATCGCAGTGATGACTCATAACTTTATATGTAGAGATCGCAGTGATGTCTTATAACATTATATGTAGAGATCACAGTGATGTCTCATAACATTATATGTAGAGATCGCAGTGATTTCTCATAACATTATATGTAGAGATGGGTGCTGGGTGGCCGAGTGGTCTAAACTGAGCAAATCTCAAGTTGGTGGTCTGGAGTTCAATTCCAGCTAGAGCAAAAACACCACCAGCACCCCGGGTAGATGGGACTCGTTAACCTTGGACGGCAACTCATCTAAGAGAAGGAAACTCTGAAATCAAACCCGGAGATGGAGTCCCGAAAGGCGGATAACATTGATACAATGAAACATTCCGACAACTCCTGCGACGTCACTGGTGCCAAGCTGTATCATCCAATGATGTTCCCTTGGGTTACCCAGCGGCGTGGAGAGAGGCGATTTGCTGTTGGGAACCAGCTTATAATCCTTCAAGTATAATAATCCCAGGCTATGTGGATTTCGTCCTACGAAGTCCACGCCATCGTCACATTGTGACGGACGGATGCCAGCAAAAAAAAAAAAAAAAAAAAAAAATATGTAGAGATCGCAGTGATGTCTCATAATATTATATGTAGAGATCGCAGTAATGTCTCATAACATTCTGTTTAGAGATTGCAGTGATGTCTCATAACATTATATGTAGAGATCGCAGTGAACCTCATAACATTATACGTAGAGATCGCAGTGATTTCTCATAACATTATATGTAGATATTGCAGTGATGTCTCATAACATTATATGTAGAGATCGTATGTAGAGATCGCAGTGATGTCTCATAATATTATATGTAGAGATCGCAGTGATGCCTCATAACATTATATGTATAGATCGCAGTGATGCCTCATAACGTGATACGAAGTGACTATTCTGACCCGACTACCAGAAGTGAGAGGTTGGGATTATAAAATGTTTTAAATAATTTTGTTTAGGTTTGAAAGATAAAATTCGGTATCAAATGTAAGATAATTGAATGGACTATATGTTTGTAAACTTAATTCTTCAGTTTAACTAAAACAAACTACCACGAATGACATCCGAATAGCATTGAGTCAAAATGGACCCGGACACGCAGCGCCGCTATTCGGAGTATATTTTTTTCATTTCATTATATTAAATATCTGTTCAATTTTTTGCCAGTATTGGAAACTTACAATCTTCATTTACAATGTTTCATCCGTTCACAGCAAATACCCGATGGAAGAAATTGGAAGCCGACTTTTCACAGTGAGAACCGTACTGACAACAGGTTCTCTATTAATGTGACTCTTACAGTGATGGACACAAGGGTTGAAGACAGTGGCCAATATATGTGTAAACTCCATTACTACGCTAATGATGACGACTATAAGGGCTCAATTTGCAATACTTCCGTTTCGCTCAGTGTCAGTAAAGGTAAGTCCGTAACTTGATGTAATCAGGCCAGACTGACACTGTCACTGACGCTAAGAGAAAGTCACGATATTTAAAAAAAATTGTTTTTAAAAAGTATTATAAATCGTTATGGTCAGTTGTTGACGGTAACAGTTACATCTGTGAAAATACAGCGTACAAGTGATGACTCCATAAATGACTGCAACGCTTTAAATAAATTGTTGAATTTGAAACCTGCATTAATTTGCATATTATATATATATATATATATATATGTAATAGTTCGGATTATTAAAAACAGTGCTGGTGATTTTTTTTAAATTATTTTACGGAAATCAAATACATTTAGTGTGCAAAAAAATTAGATCTTCTTGTTGTTTTAGTAAATGTTTAAGTATTATGATTAAAAATTACACATACATTTTAAATTGTTAATAACAACGTTAGATTCGTATTTTTACAAAAATTAATAAGTATTTACTTTTGTTTCATTCCACATGTACACTTTTAACAAATTTATAACGTAATAAAAACGTTTACTTTAAATATACGTTTAATAAGCAAATGCCGTTTAAGTCGATCGGTGCAGAAAAACTCGATAGCCAAATAGCATTCACCAATGCACTTATATCTCATACAATTAAGAACAAAGCATTCGAAGTACACAAAATGTGTGTTTTTGTATGGCTGGGACTACAATTCGGTGGAAGATTTTTAGGAATATTCTTAAATCTGTGTAGGGCGTGGGAATGGTCGATCATGTCATATTGCCCCAGGTAACACGAGATACTTCTCAGAATAAAAGAATGATTTTGATAAATAATTAATATTCTTAGCTACATAGATATCGGGGTAGGAAATAGGATATGCACATTTTTACGTGGATGACTATATCTTTAACTTTAATCCAATTATATTACAGTTGTGAAAAAGACATGTTACATTGTCTTTCTAAAAATAAACATATTTTTACCACTTAATAAAATCATGGCTGTAAAAAAAAACAAAACAACGTAGGTACATGTACACAAGCGCCCCTACTAATATCACAACCCAATCATGTGACACATTTTAAAATTTGATTTAAGAAAAAAAATAGAGATGTGTTTTTATATCGCGAAAAGTAAAGTGGTTCTATATTTGTATGAGTTTGTTAACATTTCTATTTAAATAAGACACTCAAGGCTGTTACAGACGTGAATAAATGGTTAAGAACTTCTTCTTTTGACAAAAGAATTCTTCATTTTATAATTTTCCAATAATATAGTAGAAGAAAGACAGGCAAAAAGTATGGTTAAATTTTTCATGGAGATATTAGTTGATCAAATTCCGTTAATATACAATTTATTTAAAATGGTATTTAATTTTTTTGTAGTAAATTTAAGCTAACGTTTTCACAGTCACATTTTTTAGAGAAAAGAAAATTTAATTTAGGGGCACGCAATGTTGTCGGGTGGGACCGATATTTAACAGTTTAAAAACAAATGGGATCTAAAATATGGGAAAGAAATAAGCCGTCAACGAACTCCTTTGGTGACAATGATGATTTAGTATAATTAATTTTCATTTATTTGGTAATTTAAGGTTAGTCATGTTTAGAGAGAAAAAAATAGTTTAGTGCGAAAAGGGTAAGCATATAATATACGGTGGTACCTCGGTATACGTTCTTCATCCGTTCCAGATCCTTGGACTTGTACGAGACAGGACGTATACCAAACAGGGCGTATACCAAACAGGACATATACCAAACATGACGTATACCAAACAGGACGCATACCAAACAGGACGTATACCAAACAGGACGTATACCAAACCGGAGGTATACCAAACAGGACGTATACAAAACAGGACG
Organism: Lymnaea stagnalis; assembly: GCA_964033795.1. Taxonomy (NCBI): domain Eukaryota; kingdom Metazoa; phylum Mollusca; class Gastropoda; family Lymnaeidae; genus Lymnaea; species Lymnaea stagnalis. Next base: position 198,980 of record CAXITT010000006.1, read on the forward strand.
TATACCAAACAGGACGTATACCAAACAGGACGTTGTTGTTCGTCCGTCGAGGATCGACGATGACCATCGAGTCGTCTGGTGACTGATGACTTGCGCGGGTGACTTTTGTTTAAAGTTAGGAAGAGTTGCGCAGCGTCAACCTCACTCTCTCGTCCGAGCCCACCATATCCAGTGGCAAGACTCTACGTCAAGACGACCAGGGATGGGTACGGTTGCAGGAATGGACATTGTATGCGCCTTACGGGACTCCAACTCCGGGTTTGAATTCAGAGTTTCCTTCTCTTAGATGAGTTGCCGACCAAGGTTAACGAGTCTCATCCACCCGGGGTGATGTTTTTGCTTGACCGGCCTTTGGCTGAAATTGAGGTTTGCTCAGTTTAGACCATTCGGCCACCCAGTCACCCATGCAGTGAATGACCATGGCGTTCTACGTGTCTGGTCATGTTCTCAGCGATTCACACCACTGTGCTGTCTCCGCCTTTTGTCCGTTGACCAAGTAGTGGTTCTTCCGCACAATTTGCCGGATTCAGTCTTTACATGCTATGGGGGACAACCCCTTTTTTTCCGAAAGTTCTATGCCCTTCGGCTACCCTCAACCTGGAATCGTTGTCTGGGTTGTAGTCGCTGTGCATGTTACAGCTTCTTGGAACCACAGGTGAGAGCTGAGTACAGAGACTTCCGGCTGTTTCCGAACAAGATGGCTTCTTCCTATTCAGCCCAACAGTAGATCTATATTGTAGTTGTAATTTAAAGGAGAAATACGTTGATAACAGCATAAATTCTGATCCTGAATGGAACCGCAAAACAATAAAAATTAATGAAAAGTTCGAATTTTCTTGCGTCGAAGCTAATTTAAAATAATCATCTTTAACTATCCCCCTTGCTTTACTGAAGCGCCTGCACACTGAGATTCCTTCCTATTGTGTATTACTATACCGCCATCTTGTATACCAAAACAGGACGTATATCAAACAGGACGTATACCAAACAGGACTTATACCAAACAGGACGTATACCAAACAGGACGTATACCAAACAGGACGTATACCAAACAGGACGTATACCAAACAGGACGTATATCAAACAGGACGTATACCAAACAGGACTTATACCAAACAGGACGTATACCAAACAGGACGTATACCAAATAGGGCGTATATCAAACGTATTTTTACACAAGAAATAAAGGGAATATGATTAATCCGTTCCCATGAAAAAATCCAAGTGTTATTGGCGTATTATAAAGTTATTGACGTGGTTGCATAAAAACTGCTTAATACTAAAATACTTAAATAAAAAGAACTTGGTGAAATAAATGAAAATTTAACCTCACTTTACCTTGGTGAGAAGAGTCAAGTGCTTACAAATCTGGTGCTGAGAAGGAGGAGATGTTATTGTTTTGAAGGAGAGTCCGCTTCCAATAAAACTTCAGGACTATGCCATTCTGTTGTTTTTTTCTTTTGTTCTGTCTCTTTTCGCTAGTTGACCCTAGTTGAGGTTCACCAGGTTTGACTTTTACAAAAAATCATTTTGACACATACAAGTTCTAGCACGCATGTGGGTCGTGTTCCAAACGAAGGTTGTATAGAAAGCAAAATGTTTCTCGTCCAAAACAGGACGTATACCAAGTTGGTCTTATTCCAAAGCAGACGTATACCGATGTACTACTGTATAGCGAAACAATACTTCTTAAAACTTTTAATGATTTTAGAAACGTAAATATCAGGGATTCCGCTTAAACACCGATCCCGATGGGACCAGTATCCCGATTGGATACAGTTACTGGAGAAATCCCGATCCCAATTCTTCCATTTCCCAATAGGATCCCATTTGCCGATGGGATTTGGTTCCCGATAAGAATACATTCCCAGTGGGATCCGGACCGCATTGGAAACCCGTAACTTCGTAACGATGGGATTCCGTTCTCCTGATAGGCATCCTGCTTCTCGACAGTGTTCTGTTGATTGAATTAGCTTAATAGAAAGGCCCGCGAAAAGTTGAATGGTGATCAAATTGTCCCTTTAGACCAGCGGTTCTCAACCTGTGGGTCGCGACCCCTTTGGGGGTCGCACGACCCTTTCCCAGGGGTCGCCTTAGACCAGCGTTTCCCAAACTGTTAAGTTTCACGGACCGGTGGACAAGTTTCAAAACTGCACCAGGGACCAACCAGAGCCAGATTTATTAATTACATTTTCTTTCTATTTAAACATCAATATTCATGCTCTCTGGACCGGTAACGTAAGGCTCCACGGACCGCCGTTTGGGGACCGCTGCGTTAGACCATCTGAAAACACTCCACAGTTACAAAATATTAACGAGAATAATTTTATGGTTGGGGGTCGCCACAACATGAGAAAATGTATTAGAGGGTCGCGGCAATAGAAAGGTTGAGAACTACTGTTTTAGTCGATTTGGGTTGACGGCCCTTGGGCTACCAGCTACTGATAAAATACAACCACTTTTACATCTCTACAGCCTCTCTGCACACCAGCTCTAAAGATTCAAAGGTCAACACAGACTCTCCAAGTGGTATGTCTTTTCTTAGAAGTCATACAGGTTTTGTCCTGATATAAATATATATATATATATATATATATATATATATATATATATATATTTATAT